>VWPU01023988.1:0-13886 GCA_013398955.1 Callaeas wilsoni | reverse complement strand
GGGCCGGGCGGGGGAGCGCTGCCCGCCCCCGCCTGCGCACAGCCCCGGGCCGCCCGCCGCGCAGGTGCGCTCCCCCCGCCGCGGAGGGCGGGGAACGGCAAACTCGGGGAAGGGGGGTAGAAAAAATTGTGTCAATATGCATATATGGTATATTTTTCCCTCGGGGGGTGGGGGGGGTCTGCGTAGACAGGATGGGCCCCGCCTGCAAACAGGCGCCCGCCTCCGACCCACACCGGCGCCCTGCGGGTCCCAAATCTCCGGCTGACGTTGGACAGATATGTGCCCAGGAAAGATGTGGAGAGCACACTGTTCCCATTCTACATTCTCTTTACAACTGTAGCCTGGCGCCTCTTCCCTTCACCGAGCGGCAGCTGCCTGGCAGCCCCACACAGGTGCGTGCATTGACGCGTGTGTTTATCCTGAACTTGGGTTCTCTGGTAAATAAAGTTGCACAGCAGCCAGGCTGATCTACTTCATTTTCTTCACCACCACTTGCAAGCAGCTGAAGTGTATGGAGAAGACTTAAAAGTATCTTTTCAATTTCTTAGTAGTCCTGAGGTTTCAGCGCTTTTACATGGATACAAAGGAGATGTTTATTGCAGATGCCAGGGCATTCGTGGTTTTAATTTCCTGGGGGCAACATATCTCTGCAATCACCAGCAGCTTTTTTTGTTCTTCATGAGGCCTTTTCTTTCATTAGCTATCTGCTAGGTCTCATTCTGCACCTCTGCCTCCCTTTGTGAGAGTTATTATATTATGTGCAACATCTGCTATAATCTAAAATACTAGAGACCAAGCTCTCCTTGGCATAGCATGAGCTAATTCCAGTTTCAGAGGCTGGTGTCTCACAGGTGAGACTCCACTCCACTCAGGTGGAATATGGCAGCTATAATAGCAAGAGAATACATCCATCTCGATGCATCCATATGGACCTTGGCTTTTCAGTTCAGCTTTTCTCTCCCTACCTGCATGAAAAGCAACTGTTGTAGGACAGCCTAGCACCCTGCCAAGGAGCAGCAGCTTCACCCTCTGTGCTCTGCTCACATCGAAGAAGCATTTGCCATTTAGGGAGCTGCCAGCCAAGCATGGCACGGCATATGCCGAGCTGGGCAGCAGGAGTCTGGAAACCTCCTCAGTGCCTGGTGGAAATGGAAGTGGCTCAACACAAAGGTACTTGGGAATCTTTTTGAAACAACCTCCTGAAGCTCTGAGCACACCAAGGGAGAAAATCAGTTTCTGCAGGAACAGGCAACAGGAGAAACCTTTAGTGACTTTAGGGTAGTGTGGGAGATGAGAATCCTTACTGAGGTACTTGAGTTAAAGGCCTACAGCTAAATTAGCTTCTCCCCCTGTCCCCCAAATTCTTGAAGAGCAATGTGGAAGCTGGACTGCAGTGGATCTTTTGAAGTTACTATTGTAGCATGCAATTTTGTAGCAGAGAGTTAAACTGGGATAATCACAAACCCATGAGAACAGACAGCCCTCTTCATTTGAGTGTAAGAGTTTGCAACACTGCAGAGGCCAGACAGCAGTATGCAATCCCTAGGACTGCATGAGAGGTTCCCATCCCAGCAGAGAGCAGCAGCGTACGTGTAAGGGGCCGATTCCCTCACATATTTCTAACCAGAGTTACCCATCAGTTTAAAGGACAGTGATGGGAGTGATGGCACCTGAAGGCTTATTCCAGCCAGCTGGAGCAATCACTTCTCAAAGAGAGATTTCCTGAGGACTACTGGCAGCAGGAGCACAGCTATAGCTCAGACCTGCTATACCCCACTAGCAGCACAGAAAAATTCAGAGACATAAAAATATATTTTTGCTCACATTTACTTCAGACTAGAAACATAAGAATGGATTGACTCCCCACCCAGCTACAACTTCTTAAAGAGTTCCTTTCCTTGTGCTAAATACAGCACATTTGCACAGCTTGTTCCTTGGAGGAAAACACAACACCCCCTCCACCACCACCCCCCTTCCCTGCAATTTCTTTGTACTTTTGGGACTCACAACAAATTACAGCTCCACAGCTGGATTGGTTCAGGGCACATCATGCTAATTTATATAAAGTTTGTGATATGCCCCGAATATTCTGATAGCAAAACTCAGAAACTTTTTTGAGAAGGACTAATCTGAAGCCAGGATGCATCCCTGGGGAAAGGAAATGATGCTTCTTCAATAGTTAAAACGCAGCACACGGAGACAAGTGCTGTTGAGTTATATGACTAACTCAACCACCCACACAGGCAAATCACCTGCCCTTTCTGTGCCTTGATTTCCTCAGCTGTATATTATAATTGCACGATGATATCCAGATTCTGCACATTAGAAAAGGATTTCCAGAAAAGTGATAGTTATTGGTCTAATATTGCTCTCAGGAAAAGTAATGAGACTCTGAAATAAACATGATACAGAAAGGGGTTTTAAAAGTAAGGTTAAATTGACACTTTTTGTACCTAAAAGCTCGTCTGGATTTGCCATTTACACTGGTTGTTCTCACAAAAGACTCTTTCCCTGAAGTGTCTTTAGACTGTCATGGGTACAACAGTACTACTTTTTAAAGGACACTGCTACCACAGAAATAATTAAATGTGAAAATAGCAAGCATATTACTAGATGAAAAAGCAGCTCAGAGCTCTTAAGAATTGAATTCGACATATCCATTATTGTAGAAAGAGCCAAAGCTAGCGTGGTGAGATTTTCTCAAGCACAAACTTCAGTACTCACATGGGAAACTGGGTTAGAGAAAATGAAACATACGTAGAAGTACCAGTAGGGAATTCATAAGCAGAATCAATGTAAGACAGATGCTATGGTACTTCTTTGGAGGGAAGTCATGGAGGGATATTTCAAGCAGCAGGGAGTCCATAGAAAACTTCAGAAGTGAATAGCCATGTCCCTGAGCAATGTCTAATCTGTCTGCATAACTGAAACATCCAGCTGCAGGATTTTAGGCACCACTGTGACATGGATACTGCCACAATTTTAGAAGGCACTGCTGTCCTCCCCCATCCTGCAGAAATGGTTGTCAAACCAAATTTGTGAGGCAGAGATTCCTCTTTGGCCACATGCCCCAGGACAAGATGACCTGGTTTGATCAACTGAAGACTTTACTGTGCCCTGCGCATTGGCTGTTTCAGCAGCTGGTGGTCCTTGCCCCACTGAGGAACACAGAGTACAGCAAGACTAAAGTCCCAGCAGCTCCTAAGCTGAGCAAAAGGAAAGGTCTCTGCCCTGCAGTGTGTGCAGCCTAAATGGGCAGCATGGCTCAGAACAAAAACCAAGTTTTCCTTGCATGTGTATTGGGGTATCTCTCTAGGGCTGGAGGAACTGTGGGAGGTCTTGAATTACAGGTTTGCTCTTAATGGGTTGTAGAGAGCATGGTCTCTGTGGTCCTGGGTAGCTTCAAACTCTGCCTCTCCCTCCTAGCAGTTTCCAGTGGCACATGAGAGGGGACAGTTGGCTCCACTGGGCTTTAAATACCACTATAGCTGTAATGAAAAAAAAATGAAAGCACAAAGTTTTCCAGTCTCAGGAGCTGGCTACTGAGCAATGGTTCAGGCCTGTCACAAGCCTGCAATCCTGGCGGATTTGCAAATGGGATGGATCTCACCTCTCCTGCATGCTGCATGCACAGGGTGGATGTTAGACAGTGATACCACTTGTGTGGCGAGAGGAGGCTCCCATGTAAAAGTCCCATTTTCCTGTAGGGGTTAAGAGAGAATGTCCAGGCTTTTTAGCTTCCATTTTGTCCTTGAACTCTTTGCATCCAGACAGCTCCAGCTCAAACTCTCCTGTTATGTGTTCCCTCACTTTGAGGGTCACTCATTTCATCATCTCACAACGAGAGTAAGCTGCCTGCCTGCAACAAGGAAAGTCAGTGAAATGAGTCAATCTTCACTTTCAGCCCCACACCAAGTGACTTAAGAGCTCCTTTCTTGCCATTTATGAATCTGCAAGGATCTGGCACTTGGGAGACCCTTAGGAGTGGTGTTCTATCCGCCCACCATTCCTAGCAGCTTGAGCGAAGATGTACCACTAGTGAGGTGGCACCCTCAAGGCTGCATTATTTCAACGGTGATCTGGAGGCATCATGAAACCCTCTGGGGAAATAGAGAGGACTGTGGGCTCCCTTCCCCCCCATATTGACCTAGTGCTACTGCCAGGCAGCATTCAATAGTTAAGATCAAGCTAGAAATTACTTTGACCTATGTAATCTTACACAAAGGAAATCTATTTAGGTGTCTAGAATAATCTTTTTCTTTCTCACTCCCACTCCTAGACTTAATTAAGTAAAAGATAAATTTTCTTTCTCTACCAAGGCTGGGCTACTTTGCTGAGTGTTGAAGCAGTGCACCCTGTATCCTTACAGCTGCACATGGAGAAGGCAGGGGACTATAGGAAATTTATTTCCATCCCACCACGATATGTAAATAGCACATGGCTGCATTAATGCAGAACCAGTCTCTACTTTCACCTTTCAGGCACATTGAAGGGTAGTGGGGATACAGAGCATCAATCTCTGTCACAACATAGCGTCACGATGGGTTTGTCTCACTGGATGCTACACTCACTTTTGTACAGCTGTGTACCCCATAACCCATAGGCAGCAGTGAGCAGCATTGAGATCATGGAATTTAATAATGATCCTGTCATGGGAGAAGGTTAAAGGCAATTTTAAAATGGATTGTCTTCACTTTGCTACCACCAGAGCTTGATTAAAAGCAACTTTACTTACTAATCCAACTTGGTTCTCTTTTTGCCTCAGATTGAGGCAGTGCAAACAGTTTACTTGTTTTGTTGCCTGCTTCTTGTCAGGCACTTCATACTATGGACTTCTGCAGAAGTGCTCATGTCCAGCTAGGTTCTGAAAGCTGGAAGCAATCTGTCATTCTGCCTCTTCTGGGTGATACTCATCTCTCTGAATGGCTGAATACCTTTTAGACAGACAGGGAGAATGTCTTTGGATTTCACTGACACAAGTATACACCCGATCTATGGACTCCAGGAGGATATGGTCACCTCTGTGCTCTGTTCATGCTGGAAGGGAGCTGCAGTGCTCCTTGTGACTGTCCCAAAGGCATACTTGGAGTCAGCTCCAAGGTGAAGCTGCTTCTTCACCTCCTTCCTTGGAAATCACAGCGTAAGCACAAAAAGGCTCAGACCCATCCCTCACCTCCTTCCAAAGTAATCTTCTTTCTACAAGAGCCCTACAAAGTACAGGTGCAACAAGCTCTGAGTGCTGAAGCAGTGAGGCTGCCTGTGGCCAGCCAACCCAGGAGTTTCTCTGCTTGGTTCTCCTCCTCCTGCAATACCACTGTCAGCAGATTTCTTCTCCTGGACACAAGGCCTGTCTTTGCTGACCTCACTGCTGGGCTGATGCTAGTGCTGAAGCTTTGGTTTTGCTTCTCTTGAGGGTTCTTAACTTATAGATGCTATTTAGAGCAAGTCACAAACACCAGTCTCTTTTTCTGCCAACAACACAACATTGGTGGTCCACCTTGTTCCCAACCTTATCTTGTCACTTACTGCCAATGCCCCACCACAGAGATTCTCCCCATTTCCCTACCAGTGACCCAGCAACTTACAATATGGTGCTGGGAGGACTACAGTGTAGCAAGACAGAGAAGCTTTGCATCTTCCTCACTTCACGCCCCAAACCATCACTGTTAAAGCAAGACTCCAAGGTCTGTGCCCCTTTCCCTACTAACAACAGGGTTTAAGGCCCTGCAGTGCTCCCAGCTCCATTGCAGCTGCTGCCTATTGATTTCCAGGCTACTGAAATGTGTCAGAAATTCAATATCCAAGGTGGCCATGCATGCTACACATTATTCTGTGTACTACCCTCCACACCCAAGCAGACAGCAGAGTCTGAAGCATTAGCAGCTGATACAACTGTTTAATACTGTTAATATTTGTTTACAACCCTGCAACATAAGAGACAATACTTTTGGTCCCATCCTGTGTGAAAATCTCCTCAATTCAGCCAGTAGACAGCTTTGTCTGGGCCACTGAGAAAGCTGCTGTGTGATCTGGACTGTTGCTTTGGTAGATGGGAGAATTTAAAAACAAGACTGAACTTGGTCACAGCAATGAAGAGCCATTTTCTAACTTTTGATTGAAGACAGAGTTGCTGGGAACATGTTCTTTCCCTTTCAAAACTGTTTTCAAGACTCCCTCCTTCCCTTTATCATATTAGTTTTTCCCCTGCACACACCACCATGTTTTGCCTTAGACATACACAGAGCATCACTAATACAATGTCATCATTTGCACCATGTCCAAGTGTTTACCTTCATAAAGCCACATAACCCTCTCAAGCAAGAACTGTGCTTACCACCATTTACCCATAGCAGAAATCTCCAAACCATCCCACTGCTACAAAGAGGTTTTCATTCCAGGCATCCACTTAGCAGCAAGATTTGCCTCTGGCTATGTAAGGTTTCATCTCTGCTCCTCATTGCAGATGTGCCCCAGGGAAATTTTACAAATCTCTTAAGTGAAAGAGCTATCAGGTATAGGATAGTTGGCTCTGCACCACCTGGAATGCCAAGTACCAGACAGCCTGGGAAGGTTTCCCATTAGGACATGCTCTACATTTTGCTTTGTTTTCCTGATTGACAAACTGTTCTTTATGGGAAAGGATCTTTAAGCTGTTCCTGCACTCCCAAATTGCATTTTTCTTGGTTACCAGCTGTGCAAGTAAAAAAAGTTGCTCACCAGGGATTTGTCATTTCTCCCAGGAACAGCTCAGTGCCTTTTAACAACCATGAAAGAAATACACAATGGAAGTACTTCTGTGCCTTCTATTAACATGACTGCAGTATCTGCCATGCCCAGAAGTACATTCAGAACTACAGTGGAAGGGAAGGGAAATCAAAGCCAATCCCAGCTGCTCTGGACAGTCAGACTCAGGGTAGCAACTGGCAGGTTCGACTCTCAATTGTTTGGTCCTGCTGATGCAACTGTACCCAGAATCCCATGAACCAGAAGCTGTGGAAAACGAATTTGTGAGGTGAGTTACTGTGGTACATCATTGGCAGATAGCTCAGGACATGAAGACAGGCTTGGACCCAGCCTTCACTCATCCCACAGTCTCAGGTTCTCTTCTTAACCAGAGCTGGCATTAAGCACTCATCTATTCCCCAAAACCCACTGCACTTGATAGTAAGCAGAGAAACACTATCCACCCATCTCTCAGTAAAACACATCACTGTTTGAATCACATGAAAACTAACTTCAATATTGCCATTGGAAAAAAATAGGTGGTTTTCTTTTTTCTGGTTGATGAACAGAAGCAGTTCAAGAAAAGGGCAGGGTGCAGAAAGCAACACTACATCTCTGTCAACATATGTTAAAAGTCATTACTATGTCTGTCTTGCCTGCTTGTCCCTCTCATTGTGACCCAGCTCCAGCTGTCAGTAGCACATTAATGACTGCAGTCTATTTCAGATCAGAAAAGGAGGCAAGGCAGTTGCAAATCATTGATATTGACTGTTGGTCTTAATGGAAACACTCTGTAATTTTGCATGTACATTCAAAGGAGATAGAAAAATACAATAATTGCCATTTCAGTGTTCTGATCTCTCCCAAATCAGCTGGCAAGGAAACAAGCACTGTTGGCAAGAGTTAAAAAATGTAAAGCCCCTTTCACTTCCTTGCAGTGTGGGCTCCCTCCTCCAGTGTTTCATAAAATACTGGAGTTTACATTTTGTATGGCTCCTTGGTACAGCTGAGGAGTTGCTTGGCGCTCATCAAGGCCTTAATAAAGAAATTATTGGACTTTTGCCTGATGTAGTTATTCATTTTGAAGTATTATTCTAGTTCTCATTCCACTTGTCTATATTTGACTAATAGCAGCAGTGCCACACACACTTTCAAGCTCTCTCTATGCGCACAGACTCGATATTTCTTTTCTCAGTTATTGCTAAAATAACATCTACAATCACTCTAAGCTTTCGTGATACATATAGCAGCACTTTGGTGCCTTCTGGGCTTCTATTTTAAGTAACATTTGGATCGGAAGGCCTGGATGGGGAGTAGCCTTTGTATTAGGGGCTGGAGGCCTGTTCAACAACAGGACAGGGATCACTCAAGCAAAAGGAACATGGATTTCCTTAGGGTGTGTGTTTTGGTGTCTCTGGAAAGCTAACAACCCTTTTGGAGAACTCCTTACCTATTTAATCTTCAGTCTCAGCCCTCTCAAAGCCATTGTCAGATGGGATATTGAAAGGATGGCTGCTATGTTCATGCCACTTAAACATACAAGCACTTGTCCAGCTTTTATTGCAGAGAGCTGGCCAAACTAGAACCCAAAACTCGAGTCCCACTAACTCACGTAGAATTTAAACTGCCAGCTGGAAATCTGAGGCCAGCTCTTCTTGCAGTTCTGGGTTCTCCACTTGTCTTACTTCTCACCTAACTTTACATGTATGAGACCAGAGGAATGGGGAGAAGAAATCAATTTGCCCCTCCAGTGCTGGCGAGATGACAGGGAAGCGCAGCGGAGACGCTCATTTATGCGAGGTCACCTCTGCCAAGTGCTCACGGTCTGGCTGAGACGGGAATTACACAGCGGCAATAACAGTAATAACAGTCTCGCAGTGCCATCTACCGCCCTGAGGTCCCTCCACCAGCCCGAGTGACACCTCCGGGACATTGCTGAAGAGAGGAGCCGGTGATAGCATGAGGTTAAAATGTTCCTAAAATTGTGGTAGCTAAAATGGGCCTTGGAAACGAAAGTGGGTACTGTCTTTACTAGAACACCTGCGTACCCACCTGCATAGTAGATGATGTTAAATGCGATCATTACTTAGTAAATATCAAGCATTGTCTTTACTAGAACCCTGTGAACCTACACCTGTGTATCCTCCTGTGCAATAGATAAGAAATGCTGGGGGGAGAGGGGGCTTAAAGTCATGCTTGAGCAAAAACAATACACACAATAGAACAATATCAAGTTAATAATCAACATACGATTATGTAAAGAAAGAGTATGAAATGTGTCCATCTCAAATCCATGTCAGAGTCAGATTTGGGTTTGTCTGTACCCCTGATTCCCAGAGCTCTTCAATAAAAGCACCTGCATATAATCATCCAGTGATTAGGTATTTCCACGCTAACACCGGGAGAGAGCCATCCACAACTATTCCTTTCTTCCTTTAGACGCTGCTCTCTCTTTCCCTGGGAAAACTGCCTTAAACAGCCTTTTGAGCATCTCCTCAAACACGCACAGTGCTCAACTACTTTGTCCAGAAAGACAACGTATGTCTTTCACTTCATGTTTTTGGGACAACTGGCAGGATGATGGATAGTGAAAGCACACTTCATTGCAGATAAATCTAACTGTAGATAATACAGATAAATCTAACCGTAGAAAATAAAGAGGAGTCCAAACGTGAGTGGACCAAGGCTTTGAGCTACAGTGGGGAAAAAAATTCCCTTAGTTCTAAAATATCTAACAGCAGCTTTTCACTGCCAGAGTATCAGAGAAGGATTATATATACAAGATAGTTTTGTTCTCTTAATAAATTAATCATAGCTGCCACTTAGCATCTATGCAGGCAGATGGTAGATGACTGCTAGGTAATCAATGCCCATATGGTAGAGAAACTCCATCCCCAATTATGCTGATTTAAATCTCTTTGGTGCATCAAGGTAAAAATGATCACGTGCCAGAGATGCGTCCTGCCCAAGTACGCAGATTTGATCCTTCCAATGCATCAGGAAATCACATGTAGAGCGATAATTTGTTCTATTATGCCAGCCCATTTTCTACTCCGTGTCAAGAACTAGACCCTCCATAAACAGTAAGTGTGCAGAAGTGATGTCTTGATGTCTGCATCTCAAAGTGCAATTCAAAGATCATTCATAACCACAGAAAAAAGATTTATATATATATATGTGTATATATATACACTTATTTTTAAAACAGGCACATCCTTTGCATTTCGTGCATTTCTAGCCTGAGAAGACAAATGAAAGACCTCAGACTAGAGATTTCTGTTGTTCTAAGGGAAAAAAACCACATTGCTTTGTACTGAACCGAAATCCCACCCAGTTCAGATTTTAATGGCACCATTCAATATACATTAAAAAAGCATGAACTGCAATTCAATATTATTATGCAAAGACTAGTAAATATAAATTACATAAATATATAAATTTATATAAATATATACATTTATATAATTTATATAAATATAAAACTCTCCTCCAAAGTAGCCTAGTAATGTGCTACAGGACTCAGATTTCTGCCACTGTGTCAGAAAACCTGCATCTGCTGCCATGAGCCTGCAGGTTTAAAATAATTCAGCTCAAACAGCGGGATATAAACAGAAGCATTTTACAAGAAGTGATATAAATATGACTTACATCATCATTGTGACACTAAATGAACATAAATAACAGGGTTTAAACTCACAGCTAGAAAGTAGCCTCTTTGGAAAGTTACAGCTACAATGAGCATGTGTCTCTCTACCTGATACAATCAGTAGCCCAGTGTTTCCTTTAAAAGAAAAACAGACCATAAAGTAGGTACACGAGCTTTAGAGTTCCCAAATGTTATGCTCTGGTAGATGCTTTTAATAGACAACTTTACCACCATAAAAAGCTCTGTCTGTTAGGCCAGGTTCAGATTAAAGACAGAGCTGTAAGTAAAGCAGGTGTGCATACACTAGCAGCACCTAGACCAGCACTTTGCAAGGGGAACAGATTTCAAGCTAAAAATGTGCTTTCTTATGGGAAAGCAACACAGTGGATTTGTTTCTTTTAACTAAAAAGTCACAAGTTTTCGGATGGATCCTGCAGCTTTAACAATATCAATGAGCAGAGAAAGGAGCATTGAACCCAACCCCTTCCCATGGGCATCCCCTTGATTACAATCTCTCCTTTGCTGTCATATTCCCCTCTCGCCTTACCTCTGTCCTGCATTCTCTGCAGACAAAAAACAAGGCACTTCCTCCAGCCTGGCATCCCAGACCTAGAGACAAAGAAATAGAAGTCTGTAGTGTCTCGAAGGAGTTTGCAGATGTGTAGCTGGAACACAAAACCCAGCTTCTTTATAGGGCTACACCTTGACAAAGAGGCAAGTCCATCTGTGCTAGTGAAGACAGGAAAACTCTGCTTCATGCAAAAGCCTGACTGTGAACCATCCAGGCTGCATTTTGCTGCAGGCATGGAGCAACTTCGCATGTCCACAGCGGAAGAAGCAGATGGTGAAAGAAGGGTGGACAGATGAATGGGTAAATCTCAAGGAGCTGAGCAGTTCCTTAAAGGGCATATTTGTCTTTTATGCCAACCACACAGAAACCACAGACAACACATGCAGTCCAATAAATTAGAGTTCCTGTTCAGGGGATGAAAATATCCACAGCCACTCACCAATGAAATTGATAAGCCAATTTCCTTTGGAAATTTCCTTTTTATATCTCCAATGTAGAAAAGACATCTATTGACATGAAAATAGTGAAAATCCTATTCATTTTTTGAACTCGTGCTCAATTTTTTTTTCTTATGTCCATCCTACTGAAGAACGTGCACACATTCCCTAAAGGAGGAAGGGTCACTACACCCATTTGCAGCAAAGCTTGCTAAAATGCATACTTAAAAAATCATGGCTATCAAGAACAGTTTTCTAAGCTAATTCTGGTTGCAGTAACTATGTCACTCCTTCAGATTCTGTTGCAAGATGACATTAAGCCTATTTCTGACTGAAGCTGTTGGATGCTCTTAGGAAATCCCTACTTTCAAGCTGTATTCGAGAGGAATTACAATTTCTATACAAGTAGCACATAACAGCATTCCCTCTCTCATAACACATATGAAAAGAGAAGAGAGGACAACACTGTTGACACAAGGCATGATTTAAAGTGCATTATAAAACTGCACATAAAATACAGGTTCTCATAGAACAGGACAAGGCTCTTTTAGATCGTCATTCAATTTAGCATTAGGTCATCATCAGATTTTTTTAATTTTTTTTTTTTTTTTACCCAATTTTAGTTTGCAAGCAAAACTAACATAGCACAAAAGCAATCTGGCATTGCAGCTTGTGACCCAAGAGGCAAAAAACCAGAGCCACACACATGCCAGTTAAACACTTACTGTGTACCTTTTCTGGTTCCGACTTTGTGCCTAGGATCATGCAAAAAAGCTCGAACATTTATCAGAGGGTTACCTTTGGGATTTTTTTCTCCTAGTCTGCATGCCTGCCAGTTACCTACCCAAATGATTCTAACTTTTAGTCTTCCTGAAAAAAAAATCCATAGTGTCCATCTAGACTTTCTACCAAAGGGCTTTTGGTTTCTTTTTTGTTTGTGTGTTTTGCTGCAGCAATTCCACATTTCTGAAAATACAATACAAAAATACAAAAGTCTAGACTATGCTTCAGGTCCCCTTAGGAAAATATAGAGAAGTAAGTAAAAAAAGACATGCTGGGACTTGATTTTGGGAAGAGATCTTTTCTAGAAAGGAAAGAAACACTTCTGGATCTCTGATGAAGCAAGAATTAGTTTGCAAACAGTTTTGCTTGTGCCACAGCCATTTTTGGCCTCACACACACTAAGACATACAAATTCCACAAATACTCCAGCTAACCAAGACTATGCAAACTATGGAAAGCAAAAAAAAATCTTGCTCTGTTTTAAAAAAGATTTTTGTTGACATAACACAAATTCTTTTATATGATAACTTCTGAGATTAAGAGCCTGAAAAAAAATTAAAAAGAAAACCAGAAGGAATTTCTGCATCCCTCAGAGGAACACGGAAGGGTTGTCTTACGTTGAGTGGCTCTGAAAGTGCATGAGGACATAGTGCCCTAGAACCAGGGCTTATCTCACAAAATGTCCAGCTGTTATTTTCTCACAGTTTTATTTCATCTTAAAGCCAAGGTGTAGAAAATAAGATAGAATATCAAGGCTTTAGGGTAGGATGAAACCCTAGTGTCTGAGTAGGAGAATCAGTCTCAGAAGAACAAAATCTCCAAACATCAATATCATTTGGTCTGGGGCTCCTGCAAGTTTTGGTGGGGAGTGTAGGAGAAATCCACACCAAAGATTTGCAACTGATTCATTTCAAGTTTGGGCAGCATCTCTCACCAATTTTATGAGACAGTGAAACACCACTGTTTTATAAAAAATCCCCATAGAACAATCCACTGTGATCCTCAATCTTCCTGAAAAATAATAAACAAGCTTTTTGTGTTGATGCAGCTTTGTGAAACAAACACCATTAGGCCTCATAGTAAAATGAGTAGCATACTAATTGGAAGTGCTGGATCAATTATTCCCCAGGAATTCAGGGCTATCTGCAGTCTGAGATGAGATGTGGTAGTTTATACAGCTTTCACAAATTCCTGATAAAAATAAGCACAGCAAAGCCACACTGAGCTTCTACTGTACACAGAAACAGATTCCTCCCCTTCCCCACCTCATCTCTTTATGTTAAGCTGATTTTACTTCACGATTTGAAGTGTTCTTATTCCTCCCTCACTGGCATTTTATGAATTCCTGAGGGCTGGATTAAAAAAAATGCACGGAATAGCCCTTCACAGGTTAGAGTCGACATGGAGCCTTTCTGAGGGAACCATATGTGTGAAAGCTTGTCAGCTCTTAGGCTGTAAATCCAAGACCTCTGAAGCGACGCAGGGTGCTCCCAAAGCCATCTGTCTGGGTGTGCTCCCAGTGCCGGATCCCAGGCCCAGGGGAGCCCGGCAGCAGAGCGATCCCACGGCAGGAGCGGGGTTCCCCTCTGTCCTGGTGCGGTTTTCCCTGCCTGCTGATGCTACGTGAGAGACAACGTGAGCTGAAGGTTATCTCGTCACACGCGTCCCTTGCTCCTATACAGCATCGGCTGTTATGAACAATTTTTTTAAAGGTTGATTAAAACTA
>VWPU01023981.1:0-12975 GCA_013398955.1 Callaeas wilsoni | reverse complement strand
TCCCGGCTCCGCGCCTGCGCTCCCGGCACGGCGGCCGCGGTTCCTGCTGGGAGCGGCCCCAGGCTGGCACCCCCAGACGGCCCCGGCCGTGGGCCCCGCATGGCAGGTTCCGGTCGTGGTCCCGGGCCAGCTCCATGTCCCGGTCCAGCTCCATGTCCCGGCCCCAGTCCCGGTGGAGCAGCGGGAAGCGGCCGGGGCGCTCGGATCTGCAGTACCGGGTATGCCCACAAGGCGGCAGCACTGAGGCTGTAGCGGGCACCGCGCATGCGCAGCGTTTTTAGGGGTGCCAATTCTCGCCAATTTCAATCTCATCCCAGATCCCAGATTTCGGGTGGTCCAGCGGGAGGAGAGAGAAAGAACTCCGAATACACAGAGCTGTTTCTAAGTCCTTCATATAGATCATCTTGTCTAGCTTTTTCAAGCTCTTTATTTTTCCATTTATATACATAAACATTGTATTTTTATTTTCAAGCCCTATGGATCCATATTCAGAACTCTTTATAGTCTAAAATCCTGTATATAATTCGGCAGATTTACGTTGAAATAAATTAATAGTATTTTTCAATATATATACAAATGAGAATCTTTACGCTTTCTACTATTTTACATATAAACAAATTTTCAGGCATTTTGGGGCTATAAGCTCTTTTTTTGGGGGGATCCCTCCTGTTCCCTCTTCATTCCCCACTCACTTGCTCCCCCACCACAGACATTGGGGGTGCTCCAAATGACACCATCACCTCCCAGACTCACTCACCTCTCTTTTTCCTCACCCCCAGAGAAGGCACAAAACCAGTTCAAGTGCCCTCACCAGCAGCTCAGTGCTTCAAGCACGTGGACATCCCCCCAAAAAAGGGGGAAAAAATCGAGGGCAGGGCAGCTCCCCAAACCGTTGGAGTCGCCCCAGCTCCTGTCCCACAGGCCAGCAGCTGCCGCACCGCACAGGAAGTGTCCCCGAGGATGGTGTCTCATCTCCTCCCTCAGGCTCCACCAGGTTTTCCCTCCACTGCAGGCAGTGGACTCTTCATTTCCAGGCCATGTCTGACCCCTTCCCTAGCCCGCTGCCGTAGGGAGATCCCCGGGAGGCTGCCGGACACGGCTGGGCCACGATGGAACCTGCGCTCCCAGAGCCACGCGACAGCTCCGGCCCTCATGCGGCTGCTGCACGGCTGGCCCAGCCAGGGGAGCTGAAATAAAGTCTGGAAATTTAGAGAGGAAACTGGAAAAACAACCCCAAACCTCACTCATTTGATGGTCTCTGTTTACACGCATCCAGGAAAAATAGTCTCTCTAGAGAAGTCTTGGGCTTCCTTTTGCATCAATTGAACCGGCACAGCTGCCAGCTGATGCCATTAAATTCTCCATCCCCAAAATCCCTGGTTACCCTTGGCTGTGGGGTTTTTGCTGTCACACAGTTAGGAGGGACCTCTGGCCAACTGCACTGCCCAGGAGAGATGCCATGGGACTGATGGGAATGTCACCATTGGAAGCAAGGCAGGAACAGGCTAGTTCAGAGCACCACCTCAAAATGTTGGGGGGAAAAACTGTAACGTTCCACTGCCTCCATGCACAGTGGGTAGGTTTTAGGTGAGGTGACCACACAGCCTGCACATCCCAGTGCAGATGAGAATCCCTGCACAAGGGTTTTCCAGCTACTCCAGGGGCTTAAGCCAGCAAGGACATCCCCAATGGTGTTCCTGTTATCCCTTCACCCCCCCACTCCTGGTGTTATTCTGCCTAAAAAACAGGTGCCTATGGTCCCTCTCCCTCCATCACAGCTCTCACTTCAGGCTCCTCCCAGGCAGAAGTGTCCTGGAAAGAGGAACTCGGGAGCAAAACCGGGGGAAGTGAATCCGTCTATATGGAAGGAGTCACCGTTTCCACAGCAGAAACTTCCTTAACTGTTTATTCCCCAAAACTTGCAGCACCTGCCCTGTGCTGCTGAAACTGAAGCCCAACCAGGCACCAGCTGGGCAGAGCTGGATCAGTATCCTCGGCACCTGTGGCTCAGCATTCCCGAGCAGGAGGTGCTTTCCCCAGCTGGTGACACTGCAGAGCCTGGGGGAAGGACAGGAATGGGGCAGAGGAGGCTGCAGAGGGCCCTAATGTAGATGTTGGGGCAGAGGGAGGGACAGACACCTTCCTGCTCC
Organism: Callaeas wilsoni; assembly: GCA_013398955.1. Classification (NCBI taxonomy): domain Eukaryota; kingdom Metazoa; phylum Chordata; class Aves; order Passeriformes; family Callaeidae; genus Callaeas; species Callaeas wilsoni. Next base: position 10,825 of record VWPU01023981.1, on the reverse strand, counting down.
CCACCCCCTGGTCTCGGTTTCCATTCTGTCATTTTTCACATGCCTCAGCTCTCACTTCTCCTTTCCCTTTTGTCAATTCCCTCAGCCAGCTCATTTTCCCAGCGCCTGTCTGACCGCTCGGACTGGTGAGGGTCCAGCGCCAGCTCAGCCATGGGCTGGGGGCTCTGGGGGGTCTTGCTCACCTGGGCACTCCTGGCACGGGTGACAGGGGCTGGGCAGTCCCAGGAACTCTCGTCCTCTTCAGGGTTTGGGGTGTGCAGCAAGACCTCGAAGATCTCACGACTGGAAGTTCTGCCGGGGGGCGGCTGGGATAACCTCAGGAATCTGGATATGGGCAGAGTCATCAACCTGGGCTACTCACAGTGCAAGACCACAGAAGATGGATCTTACCTCATCCCAGACGAGATCTTCACTATCCCCCGCAAGCAGAGCAACCTGGACACCAACTCCGAGATCATCGAGTCCTGGAAAGATTACCAGAGCATCACAGCTGCCTCCATCAACCTGGAGCTGTCTCTCTTCTCCTCCATCAATGGCAAATTCTCCGACGACTTCCACCGCACCAAGACCCACCACGTGAGAGACCAGGCTGTCACCACCCGGGTGCAAGTCAGGAACCTGGTTTACACTGCCAAGGTCGACCCCGAGGCGGCCCTGGACACGGCCTTCAAGAAGCAGCTGCTGACCATCGCCAGCCACCTGGAGAACAACCAGACTCAGATGGCCGATTTTCTGGCCGAGGTGCTGGTGCTCAACTATGGCACCCACACCATCACCTCCGTGGATGCGGGAGCCACCTTGGTGCAGGAGGACCAGATCAAGGCAACCTTCCTGAAGGACAGCTGGGCCACACGGAGCGCTGTCACCGCCTCGGCTGGCGTGGCCTTCCACAGCATCGTCAGTATGGGAACCAAGGAATCCCTGGACATCAGCTCTGGCTTCACCAAGCAATACCTGGAGAACCGCACCAACTCCAGAGTGGAGAGCATTGGCGGGACCCCCTTTTACCCAGGCATCACCCTAAAGACGTGGCAGGAGAGGATTCAAAACCAGCTGGTGGCCCTGGACCGCTCGGGGCTGCCCCTGTACTACTTCATCAAGCCGAGCACGGTGCCGGAGCTGCCGGCGCCCACGGTGCGGAGGGTGGCCCGGCGGGTGGAGCTGGCCATCCGCCGCTACTACACCTTCAACACCGCCCCGGGCTGCACCGATGCCTCCTCACCCAACTTCAACTTCCACGCCAACACCGACGACGGCTCCTGCAAGGGCACCATGGCCAACTTCACCTTTGGAGGAGTCTTCCAGGAGTGCGTCGGCCTGGCCGGTCCCGACACCGGTGCACTGTGCCAGGCGCTGGAGCAGAGGAACCCCCTCACCGGAGCCTTCTCCTGCCCCACCAACTACACCCCGGTGCTGCTGGGTGTGCAGGAGCGGGAGGAGGGTCACAGCCACCTGGAGTGCCACAACAAGTGCACCCTGGGCATCTTCTGCCACCGCAAGTGCCAGGACATCTTCTGGCTCTCCCGGGTGCAGTTCAGTGCCTACTGGTGCGCCGCGAGCGGGACGGTGGCTCCAAACTCTGGATACCTCTTTGGGGGGCTGTTCAGCACCCACAGCGCCAACCCCATCACTGGAGCCCAGTCCTGTCCCTCGGGATACTTCCCACTGAAGCTCTTCGGCGAGCTTAGAGTGTGTGTGAGCCAGGATTACGAGGTAGGGGCCAAGTACGCGGTGCCCTTCGGGGGCTTCTTCAGCTGCCAGGCAGGGAACCCCCTGGCCGGGCAGCATAAGGGCACAGCTGAGGACCCCCATGCCAAGGCCTGTCCCCCAGGCTTCAGCCAGCACCTGGCGCTCATCAGCAACAGCTGCCAGGTGCAATTCTGTGTCCAGGCCGGGCTCCTCACGGGGGGCTTGCTGCCGCCCGCCCGCCTGCCCCCCTTCACCCGGCCCCCTGCCAACCTGCCGGCCGTGGACACCCTGCTGGTGCGGGATGGGGAAAGCACCTGGGTGAGGGACGGCCAGAGCCACGTGTGGCGGCTGGCACGGCCGGAGGAGGTCCAGCACGTGGCCGAAATGGTCAGGGGCCGGGGGCTGTCAGGGGGAGAGGTGGCCGGAGTCACCGCAGCCGTGCTGGCGGGGCTGGCCACCGGCCTGGGGACAGCCTGGTACGGCCGCCGGCGCTACAGGGCCAAGGGGTACCGTGCGCTGGGCACAAGCGACGGCCCGGCCCCCACCAGCCCAGAGCACAGCACGGTGCTGAGCGTGGGCGAGGGGTACCAGCAAGAGCCGGAGGGGACGGCGCCCTGAGTGCCCCCTCCCCTTGTGCTCCAAATCCCCAAATCCACAGGAAAAGGAGGGAGTGAAGGGGCCCCGTGGAGGGTTATCTCCCAAATCCTGCATGCTGCAAGCTGCAACCCCCATCTCCATGTATATCTATCGGGATAGATATACACACGCATGCAGAGAGGCACGGAGCAGTTTTATTTCAGCCAGCAACTCATCGTGTAGTCAACAGAGCATTAAAAAAACGGAAAAAAGTCACGTTGTGGAAAGACTTACTCACAGTAAGAGCCATCGGGCTTGCACCGCGGAGGGTGGGGGACCCTCCCCCTTCTCACCCAGAGGGTTTTGCATAGCTCCGGATAGGCATTGTCTGCGCTGGGGAAAACCCAGGGCATGCGTGGAGGAGAAATCACACCGCTGAGAGCCACCCAAACAGGGGCGTGTGCCTGGGGAAAGAGGGTTTCTCCCTTGAGGTAGAACATAACAACCCACGCTGAGGGCGGCAGGCGACAGATCGGTGCAAAGGGACATCAGGGGGACTCGGGGTGCCTGGCCCTGCCCACAGTACCCCTGGCTCGCCTGGCCACACAGATGACTGACAGAAGACAACGGAGAGGCCAGGCCGTGCAGGGACCACCAGAGTCCCCTGCCATCCGCTTTATTGACCCCCAGCCCCTCCACGGCGTGGCCGCGGGGGTGATGGACCCTCCAGGCCACGGAGAGGAAAAACAGCAACGACAACAGAACGATGCACAGCAGGATGGGCCCCCCCTCCCACCAGCACAGAGGGCCAGGGACCCCCCAGCACCCAGCACAGGTGGCTCCAAGAGGCCCCATGAATCCCTGGTTTGGGATGGAAGGGATCCCACAGATCCTCTCTTTCCTAAGCCCCACCCTGGGCAGGGACACCTTCCACTAGCCCAGGGCTCTCCAAAGCCCAGTCACCCCGGGGGGCTGGCAGGGACCCCCAGAGCCTTGGAACACACTTCCCCCACCCCCATCACCCACACTCTCCTACCCACACCACCCTCTTGGCCCAGCCCATGCCAAACCCTCATCAGCCACGTTCCCCTCCAGACCCTCCCCAAGGCCTCTCTGGGGGCAGGACGGGAGACGGTTCTCACCCCACCTGCATCTGGCCCCATGGGGACCCACAAGTGACAGCCCTCCCGTGGGGCAGAGCCCTGTCAGGGTGGGGAGGGGCCCCACAGCCCCTGTCCCAACCCCAAGCACCACCATGCCCAGTCCCAGCCCAGCTGCAGCACCACGTTCTCCCAGGTTGCCTCCCCAAATGCCCCCCCCATATGTACATATATACGACAAAACCCCAAAACACGAGGTATATAGAAATTCCAACGCGGGGACGCCCCCATACGAACAGTTCAAGGAACCCACTGCGGGGGGTGGGATGTCATTGTCCGTCCCCCCCCTCAATTCCTACCACCCACCAGCCCCTCCCTGGCATGCAGAGGAGGGGGCAGCCCAGACAAGGGGACCCTGCAGGGCACAGCTCAGACACAGCCAAGAGGAGCAGGGGGCACAGGGCTGGGGGGAGCTGAGGCAGCCCAGGGCCCCCCAACCTCCACGGACACAGGAGACCAGTGGGGAGGTACCGGACAGAACGAACAAACAAACAAACGTCAGAGGGATGAGGCAGAGCAAGGGGAACTCCCGTGGCCCCAGCTCTCACCTCAAGCCAGGTCCCAGCCCCAGATGGGTGTCAGGGGTGCTGGGTCAGGCTGGGACTGGCACAGATGAGGAGAGAGGGGAGCTTGGCACCCCCCACGCCCTCAGCACAGTGGCAGCGAGGACAAGACACCATCCAGAGGGGTGGCCAAGCCACCCTGAAGCCCCACAGCTGTGTGTGGGGATGTTCCCGCCCTGCAGGAGTGAAGGGGACGGCCAAAAGGACCTTCTCCCACATTCCCAGCCAGCCTGGGGCACTTCGTGGCTGCCACTGGGAGCAGGGGACTCCAGGTGCGCCCTGAAAAGCCCCCAGGCAGGTATCTCCAGCAGCTTTATCCTGGTGGGTGCTGGCACAGGCAACCCTTTCCTTGCCTCCTCGCCACGGTCTCAGTCCTTCTCCTGCGCCAGGCTCTCCTCCGTGATGCCCTGGGCCGCCAGCTCGGCCAGGACATTGTCCAGGTAGTTGATGTCGGGGTAGCCGTGACCGGTGAGGTTGGAGCCGAACTCTGTCTTGTGGTGGATCTCATTCCAGATCACCGTGTCCGACTCGCCTGTGGTGCTGGAGGTCCCGATGGCGAAGATCAGGCGCCGGTCCCAGGCCACCAGCAGCAACTTCAGTACCTGTGGACACCAGGAATGGGGCAGGCAGCAAAGCAAGCTCATCAATGCCGGCAGCCCACAGGCAAGGCCTCCCGGAGCATCCCAGCACAGCGTCCTGCCCCAGCCAAAACAGAGGGACCAGGCTGCCGAGCCCGCATGGGAAGGCCGCAGGGCTCCTGCAGAGCCTGCTGGATGGGCTGTGGGGAAAACCTCCACCCACATTCCCCTGCTTAAGCCATATTTGCTTCTCCCACCCTGGCACGCCTTGGCCAGGCTCACCTTCCTGCCCTTCTCGCTGTCTGGCAGGTAGCAGTGCCGGGGGAAGCCACGGGCCGTGAAGCTCTTCCCAGGGTTTGGATGCTCTGGTCCCTGCAATGTCGGAAGTTGTGAGAAGAAAACCGTTTTGGAGCTCAAGAGGACACTCGGGGCACAGGGCAACCCCCCAAGCCTTGGTGGGCACTAATGGCCACCATCCGCCGGCCACCAAGCAGACAGGGACAGCACGTTCATGCAGATACACCCCAGACTTCCCACAACATCCTTATGGACAAGCAGCTACCGAGTCAAGGCACGAGCTGCAGTGGGACCTGGGGCTGATACAGCAATGACAAGGGCCGCCAGCCCCTCCAGGTGACCCCCCAGACCCACCTGCACCCCCGGGGGGATGTTGTAGATGATGCGGATGGTTTTGCAGTCGGCATGGCCGGGCAGCGCGTGGGGGATGATGTGATATTCCATCTTCCCGGGAGGCTGCGTCCCCGTCTTCACCCCATAGATGGTTTTGCAGGTGGGACACTGCAGACTCCCATCCTGAGAGCGGGAAAAGGGGGACACAGTGAAACCAGTATCCCCAGCACTGAGCCACGCCAGGCACTGAGTCCTTGAGCAGCACTGAAGGCTGTTTTAATTGGGAAAAACATCATTTCAAAAACTCTCAGGAACCTGGGATAGGGCTGGGAGAATTCACTACCCAACTTCCACCAAAAACCTGAGGTCTGCATTTCTCTTCCCCATAAGTTTTCCAGTCCTCATTGTTTTCCCTAGCTCTGATTTGGTGGTTTGTTTTTCTTTGTTTTTTTAAAGAGGAAAATATACTAAATACTGAAAATCTCCAAACAGTGCATTTTCCAAGCACAAGGGGTATTTGCAAAAACCCTCCTGTGGCTGGAGAAGCATTGCCTGGCACCAGATTCCAGGTAGCTCTGCTCAAACATGCAGGGATCGAAGTCCACTCTGGGAAGGAAAACAAGCACATAAAACTGGGCATAGTGGGCGGAAAGACACCCGCACAACCCTGGGTTCTGATTTAGCAGTCCCCAAGTGCTTGCTGCTGATAAAAATTAAACTCTGAGTCAGAGTGGGAGCTCAGAGTCCTCCAGGGCAGCCAGGCTGGAGCTCTGTCCCATGGAGAGCTCATGGAGCTCAGCAGAGGTAGCTGAGCTGGGGGTCCCCCGGGACCACAGCCTCTCACCTTGTTGCCGTTGTTGTACATGGCCACCAGGCAGTGGAGGTGGAAGACGTGGCTGCACTTGACCAGCTTCCCCACGAGGTCAGGCTTGACAGCCGGCTGGGGCCCCTTGTAGCCAGAGGGGGCAGAGAGCCGCTCCATGCAGATGGTGCAGTCCTGTGCCAGAGGGGAGGACAGGGATCAGAGGGATGGGTGCTGATGGGCTGCCCTGCTCTCACCCAGGGACCGGCACCCACCCCTCGGGCGGGCTGTCACCCTGTCACTCTTTGGGAACAGGGCAGAGCCACGCAGGGCGGTGGGATACCCCTGCATGTGGCATCGCGTGTGTCCCCAGTCACTCATCTCAGGGCAAAGCTCATCCCAGGACAAGGCCCCCCAGAACACTCCGGCGCAGCCCCGCCGCTCGCACCTCATCCGGCGGATGCCGCACCTTCTGCAGGTATTTCTTCAGCACCTCCTCCGGGGTTTTACCTGCGGGAGAGCGAGAGTCAAAGGATGGGAGAAAGCCACGGCTGGGGACAGCAGAGGGGATGGGGGGCACAGGGGAACCAGGAAGGGCAGGAGGGACAGTCTCTCTTACCCTTCTTGGCCTGTTTCTTGGTGGTCTTGCGGCACGAGTGGGAGATGCCGGGGATGGACTGGATCTCGCTCTTGCTGACGGGTGGGGGGTGCAGCACCAGCTTGGGGGGCCGGGTCAGGCACACAGGCAGCCCGGCCGCGCTCATGAGGATCCCCGTGATCCCTGTGCAAGGAGGTACCAAAGGGCACTCAGGAAAACCAGCAACACCCCGAACTCCAGGTGCTCCCCAAAACCCACCCCACTGGGGCTGTTGTCCCCCCACTCCAGGGGAACCAGCACTTGCTGCGGCCCCATCCTCACCTGCCAGTGCTGGGTTGACGGGGCTGGAGCCAGTGAGGTTCTTCACAGGGACGGTGGGGACCCTGAGGGGAGCCAGCAGAGACCACGTCAGGATGGGCAGGAGGCACCCACGTCCCCACAGGGCCCAGGGGCCACAGAACAGTTGCCTGAGCAACTGCACAGGCCCTGGCTGGAAACAGAGAATTCCCCGATGGGGAAACGTGCCCCTCCCTGCCCCACCACTGCCTTTTCTCTGGTGCTTTAGAAACCCTGCCTGCATCTCCATTCATGGCCCCTTTTTGTCACAGCTCCCCGGGCCAGTCTGTTGTTTCTTTTCCTCTTTTCTCCTACAGCTACGTCACTGCCACAGCTCTTTCCCCCCTCCCCTTGGGGCTCTCTTCCATGGGAAAGTTTCCCGGCAGGTCAGGAGCAGAGGGAAGGGGGAGGATGGAGAGGGAGAGGAAAGGGGCCAGGCTGCGACAGAAGGCTGATGGCAGAGCCAGACAAAGGCGAGAAACAGGCTCATTAAATGTCCACCCCATCACAAAAAAGTGTCTTTGGAGGGTGGGGGTCTGGAGGGACCCCTTCTCATGGGTCCTGAATGGCTTTTCTTTGGGCCTTTTGCAGTCCCCCACCCAACCCCTGACTCCAAGAGAAAGAGCAGCCTCAGCCTCTTCATTTAGATGCAGGAGCCACACCACCCCTGCTCCAGTCCCCAGGCACCTGTGGGGAATGCGAGGGGCCCAGCAGGACCCACCACCCTCCACGGGAGGCTGGGGACCATCGAGGTGTCTCCCACCAGGCTCAGGGGTGACAGACCACTACAGTGGGGGCTGCAGCCCCTCTGTGCCCCGGGGAGGGGGAAAAGTCTGTGCCGTCCCTTTCTCCGCCCAGGCAGCCTGTGGCCGGCAGGCAGCAGGACTCACCCGGAGGCGATGAGCACGCGGGACTGGGCGATGGCCAGGCGCTGCAGGTGGCTGCGGTTCAGGGTGCCGAGGCTGGGCCGGGAGGCTTTGCCGCTACCCACACCGGGGGGGCTGCCGGAGGCGCCGGCCGAGCTCAGGGCGGGCGTGCTGGCCGCCTGCCGCCGGCCGCCCTGCGCCACCAGCGGCTTCAGCGAGCCGCGCACCACAGCCACGCCGTCCGGTGCCTTCGGCCCTGCCGTGGGCACCGGGGGCTTGGGGGCGGCCGGCGGCGCGGGGGTGGCTTTGCGGGGCTGCAGGGTGGCGGTGCCGGGGCCGGCGGCGGCTTTGACGCTCATGACCAGGAGGCACTGGGGACAGGTGCAGGCGGGGACCGGCGGGGCCGCCGCCGCCCCGGGGCTGGCTGGCCACGACTGCGACTTGGGCAGGGTGCCGGACACCAGCGGGTAGACCATGTCGAGGCGGCGGCGGACACGGCGCTTGCGCTGGGTCTGCCGGTTGATCTGGCCCATGGTGGCGAAGTCGATGACGTAGCAGAAGCCGATGGCGCTCAGGTCCACCCAGGGGTGCTGCTTCTCGTAGGCGCGCTGGATGGTGATGCCCACGTCCATGTCGTAGGGCGTCCACGTCCCGCTGTCATTCTCCCACTCCCAGACAACTCCCTTGCCCGGCGCCGAGGACGGGTCGTAGTAGCTGCGCCGGACAGGCCGGATGGTGCCTGAGGGAGGGCGACAGATGCTGTCGGATCCTGGCGCCAGAACCCACCCGTGGGCAGGCAGCAAAACCACCCCAACCTGCCCCGCCGGTGCCATTCCATGCGGGGACAGCATGGCTTTCCGGCTCTGCTGCTGTCCTCGCCCTGCTAGGGGCCTGGTGTGCCTCGGTTTCCCCAGAGGGCAGGGAGCCCCATAGCCTGAGGGTGCATCCCCAGTGCAACCAGTCTGAAGGGAAGGGCAGATTTCACCCCACTGGCCCACAGCCCCAGTATGGAGCCACTCAGCCGTGATGGGGAAATACAGAACCACAAGCTTGGCTGCTCCAGCCTGCTGCCAGGGACCTCCCGCGGGACTGTGATGAAACCAGGCGTTAGGGCACCCGAGTCCTGCAGTGCCTGTCTCCCTCCCAGCTCTGGGCTGGAACATGTGAATAAACGATTTGAGGGGCAGCTCCGAGCCCCCAGCAGTGACATACACAAGCCCTCACGCATGTAAGGGAGCGGGGCTCATGCCAGCCTCACCATCTGCAGCTGCCAAACCATCCCGCGATGAAAACCCCGACTGTAGCACAGGGAAAATCCCTGTGAGGCCAAGCTAAGGAGTTTGAGCGGGGCCCGTGCCCAGCTCCCGCTGCCCCATCAGCAAACATTAGGAGTGGGATGAAAGCACAAAGCATGAAGGCTTTGTGCCTTGCATCCTTATTTTGGCTAGGCGTTTCCTTTCCCACCACTCCCAGTCAACTAGGATGCATTCGAAGCATGGACACAAATTTTGGAAACTCCTACAATGAGGAGAAAGCCCTCCTCTTTGGGATGTCTCACAGCAGGACAGGGCAGGCGGTGCACGGCTGGGCTTGGTCCCGGGGTCCCATTCTGAGCGTGCCACTAATGCCCAGAAGTGTCTGGTAACAGGTGTGACAAGCACCGCTGCCTCCAGGTCCTTCTGCAGAACCCCATGGCTCAGCCCAGCGTGAGGAACAAGAAAGCACTCAAAGAGAAGCAATAACAAGTCTGCTGCTTCGGCTTTTCACCACGTGTCCTGCAAAGCCTGCAAGAATTTCAGTCCCTTCTCACCCCCACCTCTCCGCGGAGAGCAGCCGCCACCGCAGGTCCCGCAGGGACATGAGTGGGAAAAGAAGGAAAAGGTGTTTATCAGCACCCTGCTAAGGGGTATGGGGTGCAGCTACACCCCAGCCAAGCCAAGCCACCCGCCCTGCCCTGCCAAGGGGCACCCGGGGCAGAAAAGCCGAGGGGAGCGGGGCAGTGATTTATCCTAATCCGGCGGCGGCATGCGGCATCTGGCGGTCCCCAGGCAGCAGTGTGGGAATGCTGTGTGTTCCCCCAGCCCCGCGCCGCCAGCCGGCCTCCCATTCAACAGGGGAAGAAAGGGAACAATAGCTATTCAGGGCCTGCCAGGGTCGCGACCCCCCCAAATCAGAGCTGTTTAATGACCCAAAATACCAACATCCCCAGCAACCCAGGGAGAGATAGAACAATCTCCCTTTCAGTCCTCCACCCTGGGCAACAATAGCCCTCAGAAGCTGGCCCCCAGCCCCCCTGCTCGCAGAGGTCCCTTATCCCCACACCCACGGACAGGGGAGGGTCGCCGCCAGCCCCCAAGGCTGCTGGGGAAAGAGGGACAAAGGAGGGCGCTGGCACTCTGCTGCACCCCAGGGACAAAGCCCATTGGCCGTCACGGGGGTGCTGGGGGGTCACAACCCGCCCCATGCTAATGCCCTGCCATGGGTGCTTGTGCCCCACATCCCGGACAACCCCAGGAGGTGGGGTAAAAACAACCCCATCACGCTGGGGACCCACCCACCTGCCCGTGCCCTCCTGAGCATCCCTCCACCTGTTTGTGTCCCTGCCCTGGGGCTGCCATCCTCCAGGGCAGGATCTGTCGCCCAAGTGCCATTCGGCTCTAGGTCGATGGCGGCTCAGAGCTAGCACAGAGGGAGCCGGGCACGGCCCTGGGAAGGGTGTGCAGGAGATGGGCTCTCCTGAAGGGAGAAGGAAAGGCCATGGGGTGGGTGCAACAGGGCCCGGGGCGCTGCAGCAGCGAGGAGGGCGGGCAGCACGATCCCCAGGGGGGACGAGGGATGCGTGGGCAGGACTGGGCAGCGAGGGCAGGGCGAGGAGCTGGGGATCAGGTGGGAGGACATCGGGCGAGCTGGCATCGCGGCCGGGCGGTGCGGGATCGGGCGGTGCGGGATCGGGCACGGCGGGGCCCGGCAGCGCCGCACGGTGCAGCCCCGCACAGCACCGGAGGGGAGGACACCGGGAGCCCCCCG
>VWPU01023978.1:0-32674 GCA_013398955.1 Callaeas wilsoni | reverse complement strand
CCCCCCCGCCCCCCGCACGCGCCGACGTCGGCCCCGCCCCCTCTGACGTCAGCGGTAAAACGAGCCGGGACATAAGCGAAAGCGGTCTCTCCGCGCGCTGAATGAACAAACGTAAACACTCCCCCGGCTTCCTTCTGGGCCACAAGCGTGCGTGTGGCCAGGCGGAGGAGCAGGACGGGCAACTTCCCCCGCCGCTCTGCAGGCGTCACCTGCCAGCCCGCAGAGCCCCTGAACGAGAGGGGTTTCCTCCTCGGCCCTGGCGTTCTGCCTGGCCGCCCCCGCCGGTGCTCTGAATACTGTGGGCTCGCATAGCGAGCAGGCGTAGGGGATTTCTGTCGGGAGCCCAGGGCGAGAGGGGCGGCGGGGCCCCTCCCGAACCCCGGGAGCTAGCGGCACGACGGGCCGGGACAGCAGGTCCCGCGGAGGGGACGGATACTCAGTGCGCTCCCGCCCTGTTCCATTGGCTGACACAACGATCAGTGAAAGATCTCCTCTTTCTCATTGGCTAGCCAGAGAGAATGCCCACCCACCAGGGCGGGCTCGGTTGCAGCACTTAGTCCCACCCAGACCATGGAGATCCCTTATTCGATTGGCTGTCAAGGTTGTTTGTCACGACGGCCAGCTCTCCTATTGGGCAGCCGGCCCCGGACACGTCGAGCGGGCTCTGTTGTGTGTGTGTATGTGTAGAAAACAAGCCGAGCTGGCAGTGCTTCTCCCATTGGCTTCGCGCGCTTCCAGGGGGCGTGGCCTCTCCTCATGAATAACCACTACTCCACCCGCTGTCGCCACGGCAACATGCAAATTTAGCCGCTGCGCCGCCGGTGATTGGCGGGCGCCGCCTTGGCGGGCCGGGGGCGGTGTCGGGGCGGAGGGGCGGAGGGCCGGGCGGGGAAGGGAAGATGGCGGCGGCGGAGCGGAGCAGGTCCCCGGTTCCTGGGGGGTCCCCGGTGCCGGCCTGTATGTTCGCCCCGGAGCCCGGCTCCCCGGGCAGACGGCCTCGCGTGGCGGCGGCCGCCTGTCCCCTCCGCGCAGCCTTCGACGGCGAAGACGGCGAGACGCTCAACGGCGAGCCCGAGATCGACCTCACCAGTAAGGTAGGCCCGGCGGGGGGGCGGGTGGAGGCGAGCGCCATCACCCCGCCGGGCCCCGGCTGCTCTCCTCCCTGCCGGTCGGCCGTGCGCGGGGGGCTGCCCGCCCCCCCCGAGCCTGGCCGCTCCCCGCAGCTCAGGAGAGCGAGAGGCTGGGGCCCGCCTGCCTCCGCCCGGACGGGAGGCTCCCCTGAGCGCTCCCCCGGCCCCAGCACCACCTGGGCGGGCGGCAGAGCCAGCGGTGCCGTGTGGTGACGGCCGGGAGAAGCGCAGTAAAGTTGTCCCGTACCCCGGCCGGGACAGGAGGGTGCTGGCAGGCTGCTCCGCCCTGCGCCTTCCCCGCCTCGGCTGCCCGGGGGTAACCCAGCCCGCAGCCGGTGTAGCATCCTCAGGAAGCGCAGGGTTTGGAGCTGTCAGCTCCTGCAACGTCCCGCTGACGTTTGCCCTCTGCGCTGGCTCTCTGTAGTTATCTCTGCTGCCAGTTGTACTAGTTCCTGGGACTTTCTCCACAATCTTAAAAGGAGGTCAGAGCTTGTGACTTTTGAGCACAAGAGCCCAGTGACAAGGGTGCCTTGCTCTTGCTAACGGGCTTAAGTCAACGCAAAAAAGGCTTGTTCACCTTCTGCAGTTCCTTTCTAGGATCCCAGTGACAAAAATGTGTGGTGGTCTTATTTCTGTCAGGACCAGTTCTTGCTTCCATTCTGCGGGAAGGTACATTGTAGTAATATATGTGTGCCAGAGCCTGCCACAGAGTACATTAGCTGCCTTCTGTCACTGTCTTCTATTTTTTTTCCTAATTGGCTGATCTCTTTAACTGTTTACTTTTTGCTGCCACGGGTTTGATGTACTGTGGTGCTATCTCTCACTCTAAAGTCTCCTGAAGACTTCATTCAGTTCACTTGTAATTATGTGATCCAGAAGTCAGCATAGCTGGTGTTTCCTCCTAGTTTTCTGTCATCCCTCCTCTTCATGCTTCCAGCTTAAGTTGTTCCAGAGTCCTGGACTTTCTTGCCCGCTATGCACAGAGAAACGGAAAGAGGAATTGTGTCTGTGGACACGGAAGCTTTTTTTTTTTTGAGTGGATGACTGGATATTTTACAATGTGGTACTGTATTAAAACAAATGTTACGAAGATGTCTTATAAGATAGTAAAGAACAGAAATCAGTCCTGTAGTATCTATTGAGCCACCTGTTCGTGCCTTAATGAGCTGGACAAGATTTTTATACAGAATGCCAGTATTGATCTGTGCTTTGTCTTGGATATGACTGCTGTGGAAGAGGGCCAAGGAGGATGCCAAGGACTGCATCACTGATTCTTGACAGCCAGGAACCTGACCAAAACTCCGGCAAAGAGAGAAGAATCCTTTTCTCCCACAAACTCCCATTTGTGGTATCAGCCTGTCTTCCATTCCTAGAAATCTGCGGGTGCTGTGGAGGTGGTAGGTAAGCATTTTTTTGACCTTTATTACAATTTACTTTTCCATACAGCACTGTGCACCTGCTGTCTTTTCCCTGGACTTTTCATTCATCCCCATCTTGGATGAGAGCTAAAACTGTGAGCTGTGCTCCATCTTTCCAAGTTAATCTCCCACTGTGTGCTCAAAACAGCAATCCCATATGGTGAGAATGCAGTAGCTAACCTGCGCCTCCCCGACCCCCCCCATCTTTTCTGTCTTCCCACTTGAATTGTTCCACTCCAATCCCTACTCAAAATGGGAACACCCACTGCAATCAGTTTGTTTGATAGCTGCTGGTTCTGTCCTGGTCCTTCTGACCCACACCCTGGCTGTGACTTTTCTCCCAGTCCTCCGCCTCTGCATTCACTGTAAGGTGAGCTCTTTTTTAGAGAGGAACTCTTTGGGATTCTGTTATCAAGTGCACCTGTCAGCTGGTTAGGGAAACAGTTCCATTCATCAGCACAAATTCATTATCATGTTTATCTTAATGGGTGTTTGTTTTCCCTTCAGTGCCAACACACTGCAGCAGTAATCAACTTTCAGGTCAAAAACCATAGCACACAAGGCTATTAATGAAGCTGATACTTATATTAGATCTACATTGACAACAGAACATAATAGCACCTGAACAATGTATGTCTACAGGGCATAGAAAACAAAATATGACATTACAGAAGGTGCCTTTCCCCCAGCTTCTCAATGGCTGATGGTGGCTTTCCAGCCATGCAAAATGTCAGGCTCTGTTTTTCCAATAAAGAGCAGCACTATGCACCACGTAGTATTCGGTTTGCCCTTAATACTTATAGTTTGTCTGCCTTGTGGATATAGGATGCTTTTTGTTATAAGGACTGCCTGTAGTAGTGCTGGTGTAACCCAAGCTCAGTCTCTCTGGTGTCTTGAAATTGCTGTTAGTTAAAGTTATGGCCTCTTGCTTGCTGTTGGGCGGTGCAGAATGGCACAGTCCAGTCTGTCCCCCTGGAGTAAGCCCAGGCAACTGTAGCTGTTACCCACCTCTGGTGTGTGTTAATCCCCAAACTGATCAGAGGAGAGGCAGGCAAAACCACCTCTCCCCAGAGATTGGGAAGGGACTTGAGAGATGGCATTTCAAACTTGTGAGATGTTTCCTTCTGCTGTCTTGAGAATAAAAGAGTAACTGGTTGTTATTTTTTTGCGCTATAGGAAACCTGAGATTGCTAGACCTGCATGGCTCCTACTGATAACTGCTCAGTGCCTGACAAAGTGGAAAGAACAAAAGTGAACGTTTTTGACTTTGTGAAGACCTCTTGAAAACATGCATTCATAGTGCAGGCATGGAGGAGTTGCTCAAAGGTGAAAAGCAAAAGAAGCAGAGGGGCCAAAATGGAGGGCTTCTCTTTGACCAAGGAAATGGCAGACAACAGGCTCTCTCCATCCAGGAAGCTAAAGAGATCTTCAAAACAGCGCGTCAAGTCTTGCAGTGGCCCAGGAAACTGCAGAACTGGTTGGGGCTGCGACTGCAGAAATAGTTGTCAGAAACTCTAAGTGACATTGGAAGGTGTGATCCATGAAGGCTGCTGTTTTATCTACAGATACTTCTCTTGATGTCCTACTCTGTCATACCAGCTGTAAGCTTCATCATCCCCAGCGAACTTTGGAGGCAGTCTGCCACTGGAACAGGCTTCAGGAGCACCTTTGCATGGCAGTGAAAGCAGCAGTGTGGGGGAACAGTGTTTTGAGCTGATGTGAGCGAGCCTGTGCTCTTTGGGGCCCCCAGCCCTCCTGTCTGGCAACGTGAGGAAGGGGTACAATGAGCTGCTGAGTGCCTTGGTACTTGTTACAACACCCTGCCTGCTCACACTGCTGAAGCACTTGGACTCAGAAAAATAGAGCTGGTGCTGAGACTTGAAGAAACTGAAGTTAGTGTACCCTGCACTGGAGGCCCCTGTTATTTTATTGATCTTTGTGTGTGTTACAGTCTGTTTTATAGATCTTCCTGAGCCCCTGATTTGTGCTGGTGCACTGGCCTAAAGAGTGAGTCTGCCTGCTGTGCTTCCAGGAATTCCTGAAAGTACTTGCAAGGCAAAATGAGCCCTACACATCAAAACACAGCCTTCCATTCCTGCCTGGATTGAGCCTCTCAACAGTTGCTGATTTCCCTCTCAATACATTTATATCCAGTGGTTTCCCTCAAGAAGAAAACGAAACTGAAAGGAAAACAGAACTGAAAGAAAAACTAATAAAAGCAGCACTCAGTCTTTTATAGCATGAAATAGAAAGACTGTGACCTTGCAGAGCAGAGTGCTTCGGTACCCTTTGCAAACTATGCCAAGTAGTTAAAAGGCTTAGGTAGGGCATGTGTCCAAAAGGGGCGCGTGAAGGTGATTGTATCTCTTGTAGCTGTCTGGCCTTTGCAGACACATCCCTGCTCTTTGGGACCCTTAACATCTGAGGAAAGCGTTGCTTTGGCAGTCTTAAACCTTCTAACCAGCACCTTCCATCTGTGCTTCAGTTTCCCAGCGTGCATCACTATGGTTTTAAAAGCTGCTTAAGCGTTATTTGGGGGGGTTGAGTTCCTTTACGTTCTAGATTTCCAAAAAAGGCCTTCATCCGGTGTGTAACAGTGGTAGTAATAGTAGGGGTAAAGGTAGTTTCTCCTTGAAAACACATTGTGTTAACTGTGCTAGCAAGTCAGGCTGTGTTAGAGAATGTTGGGCAGATTGGAGGATGTCATTGTCAACTGCTGTAAACCATGTGTTTTAGGCAAACATCTAGTTTAGCACAGATTTCAGTCTCAGTGCATAGTGAGGGGAAGTGCTTCTTTCCGGGTGTGATTTTGGGACGTGTATGTAAGGACAGCCGTGGATGTCACTGAGCGTTGGCACAGGTGTGCCTACCCATAGGGCTCTTGGTGGGTGACAGCCTTTATAACTGTTACTAAAAGTGCCTTTTTCACAGAAATGCGTATCTCAGTTGCTACAGCTATCAGGCTGCTGCACTGGGATGCTCAGCCACCAACAGATTTGTAACCATGGAGGCAGCCAGAGAGCAGGTAGAGTGGCTGATGGAGGTCTCCTTGGTTTGTCACTGCCATGCCACCATTGTGGCTGCTCTGTGCAAGTGTCCTCGGCTGTACTGTGTGACCAATGCAGGTTTCTGCCAGAAATGGTGCTATACCATTCAGTTCTAGGAAAAATCATTCCTGAAGCGCTCTCTTGTCCTCATTTTCTGCTTTGTTTCTGTTTTTATTTTTTCATTCTCTTGATGTTCCTGCAGGGAAGGGCAAAGGAAGTTTGATTATTGCAATAGCTGCAGTCAAAGCTGGTTGGTAGCACAGCTGCTGGCCTACAAAACTGCAGCTCTCCACCAGTGAAACCTCCAGATGTGCTCATACAAATTGCTTTATATGTCTGCCCCTCAGCACTGTGGTGTAAAGTACCTAAAATTTGAAAATAATGCTTATTCATGTTCTTTCCTTCTGCCCCCTTAGAAAACAGAAGGGGACATCAAATATGTGAAAGCCTTAGGAGATACTCTGGATTTTGGTGCCCAGGTGTTCTCTGCAGTGAGGTCTGGTTGGCTTTCTCTGGCTGTCCGGTCATGTTTCAGGGGAGCAGCAGTACTCTTTGCAGCAGAGGCTATGGAGTACCCAGCTAAGGAATTTCTGTGGAGAAAATATCTCCTCCCCTTTCTGTTTTCGTTGCATGAAAACATATTGGAGCGTTCACTTAAATGTGGCTTTTAAACATTGGTTACATCAAAATGAGATGCTTGGCATTCTTACTTGCTTTGAAGTGTATTTTCCAACGTAAATGATCTCTGAGCTCAGACAAACAACCTTGTGCAGTGTCACAAATAGCAGTCAGCAAAACTGGTTTAAAAAACAAAATGAAACCACCACAAAGCGGTCCTGGAAAAAGAGTCCTTCCCTGTCAATAAAGCACATAGATTGATTGTGCTTGTAACTGAAGCTGGTTTTGAAATTATTTGCCTGACATCTGCAAATGGATATTCAATCTTTTTTTTCCAGCTGGTGATGGTGAGTCCAACTTCAGAGCAATATGACAGTTTGCTCCAGCAGATGTCAGAGAGAATTGATGAGGGATGTGGAGAGACCATCTATGTAATTGGACAAGGATCAGGTGAGTATAGCTTCCCCGGCAAAACAAAAAATTATTATAAGAAAAACCTAGTTCATCTAATTAGACTGCTGCTGAAGGTAATGCTTACTTTTCCAGAATAACTTGAAAACATCCATAAAATATAGCAGAATATGTGGAACAGATTCTTTTATTTTATTCCTGCCAACAACTGTCTCAGGTAGTGGAGCTAAACATACTTTTTTTATAAAATCGTGCAAGTTTTTCTTTTGAAATAAGACATATCTTTTCTGAGCACACCAGGAAAAGACAAAGAATCTAAAATTGTAGTAACAGCTTTAGTACAGATATCCTCAGTGTCTGTGAAGGTCTTGTTCTGTCTGATTTTGTTCACTGCTCCGATGGAAAGAACATACTTTTACCCCACAGGAATGTATTATAGATACTTCACGTAGCCAAAATATGCTGCTAACTTTCTTTGTTAGTATGTGTCTGTACTATGGAGGGAAAGGTTTTCATTTGCTCAGCATGAGACCTTTATTGTCACATTAATTTGCTTGTGACTGCAGTCATTTGCCTTTCCGGATTTTAGCAATTGGCACAGATTACATTTTTGTTCTTTTCGACTATTTGAATATTTGCATCTGATGCTGGTAAAATAATACTGAGCATGCCCTTGCTTTGAAATTGAAATTTCTTGTCTGAATATAAAATAATTGTCTATGGTTATCATAAGGCTAAAGTCATGTTTCAAGTATACTGGATATCTACTAGATATGAAGTTGTCGTGATCAGACATTTGCTGTGTTTGAGGAAGAATACAAAACCCTGGTTGTCAGTGCCAGGGTTGGCTGAAATAATCAAGGGAGGGAGCTGTGTAACCTCAGAACTGTGTGCTTTTTGGGTTTTCTTCGAGTTTTGTGAAGCAGCCAACATAGAAGAGAAGCCAGAATTAGATGGCTAGTGTTCATGCAGCCAGTACCACAGGGGTTATGCTCTTGCCTCCAAGCAAGCTTCCCACATGTAGTCTGAATCCTTGGTGTTTGGGATAAGCACATCTGCAGTGGAGATCTAGCTAGTCAGGCTATTACCTGCTTTCTCTTCTAGAGAGTTAGAGTGTTAACTAGTGGTTGGTGCAATGATATACTTAGAAGTAGGCATTTGTTTCTTAAAATAGGAGGTTAAACTTCTGACTTCGTTTTGGGTTGCAGCGTAGTCAAGGAAGATGGGGATATTTTCAACAGAGAAAGGATCTCGGTATCCCTGCCACTGTCACTCCTTCTCATTCCCTTTCAGCATCTGTGATTTTGATCATCCCAGATACCCAACTCAGCTGACTGAGAAGCAAATGAAGACTGCCACAGGAAGATCATTAGCTCACCAGTAGCAACCTTTCCCTTTCTCCCTTGGCTCTTGCCCTCTCCTCTCCCCTACTTCTCATTCCCCTCCTATAACCCAAGGCTCAAGGTGTGGGGCTCAGTCTCAGCCAGCTTATGAGTGAGGTTGGAAATCACCTAGTAACTCTGCTAGTTTTAGAGCTGGGCAGTAATTAAAATGCTGATAAGTTCATGCAAACTGCAGTTCCTGCTTACCAGCTGATGAGTCAGCCATGCATATGAACATGTACACATGGCAATAACTTCGGTCATCCAGGTGCAGTGTGGCTCTCCACCTTTGTTTGTTGTTTTGTGGGTGTTTTTTACCCACAGAGGAGATTCTGGGGTGAAATTTGTGCACCTCCACGGCACCTGGATTAGGAAAGAGGCAGTGGTGGCCTTGACCCTGTCTAGATAGTTGCTGCTGGCATGTTTTGTCTGTCAGCTCTTCTACTTGGGTGAGCTGCTCAGAGGAAGCAGTGCCTCCTTTTTTTTTCTGGTGTTGTGTGCTGTCAGCATTCTTTCAAGTGCTAGGATGAAGGCAGTGAAACATGCCAAAACCATTGTTTTAATTGGAATACATGGGGGCTAAAGAAATTGCTGTGCAGGTCAGACTTGCAGAAAATGTATATTTGGGGTGTGGTTTTATGAAATAAATTGATTGTTTACAGTGATCCCTCATTTAATTGTGGTGATGTTTCACTCAGAGCTTTCCTTTTGTTAATGCTTTACCTTTTCTTGCAATGTGAGAGGAGATATTTTATCCAACTGAAGGATACAAAGTGCCTTCAGCATGTGAAGTAAGGGAATTAGACAGAAATGTGTCTTTCTTGCCAATCCCTATGTATTTGCTTGTAAAAATTGTGAAGAAAATTCCTCTAGATGAAAGATGGATATCTTCTTTTAAGCCTTAGCGTGAAGACCATCTGTTTTTATTTTGGGCCAAGGATGTTTATTCTGTGTACATGGCTGACATCTCCAGTCCTCCAGTATAAATCCCGATGGGTATGAAGGTCCCAGGCAGAATGACATTGCTGCTGCCTGTTGCAAGGTGGAGCTCACTGACTGTTCTTTGTCTCCTCAACACCACACTAGATGGGACTGAGTACGGTCTGAGTGAGGCAGACATGGAGGCATCCTATGCCACGTTGAAGAGCATGGCCGAGCAGATCGAGGCAGACGTGATCCTCCTGCGGGAGCACCAGGAGGCCGGGGGCAAGGTGCGCGACTACCTCGTTCGCAAACGTGTGGGTGACAACGACTTCCTGGAGGTCAGGTGAGGAGCCGGGTGGAGACAGGGTTAGTCAGCAGCTCAGCTGCATTTTTACCGTGTGAGCAGTGTGTGGTGCTGAGCCAGCAACGCTGCTTCGAGTCTGGGTGTTGTAGCTACCCAACAAAGGGAGTCGAGCTTGACCACTCCTTGCTGATGAAATTGCCTTTTTGTTGTTGTTGCTGGCTCTTTTATGAACAAACTGTTGTTGGAAATTTGCCTATGTTTAGCAGAGGGCTGTTGCTCTCTGGGTGACAGCCTCACAGCTGGGGGCATCTTTTGTGTGCTGGGTTGTCAGAAGGGAGTCACATGTGCACGTATGGCTGTATGTGTGTGTATGTATGCACACTGCTGGAACACGATACTTTTGACGAAGGACCCAGTTCTGTTCCAGGACTGCAATGATCCAAGTCACCTTTTAATGGACATATACTAGCTTATATAACATGACTTGAGAGTCTGCCCAGACCTGGATGGAAAGGATTTCCAACATTTGCCAACAGCCATAATAGCCGCATTGATCAGAGTCAAAGAAAGAGTTTGCTGTAGGACATGGCTTTCTCCTAAAATATTTCATAGTTTTTTTAGCTTATCCTTTTCTGGGAACAACGGTTTTAATTTTTGTGCTCTACTTAGCACTTGGTGCTGTTGCAACGTGAGAAGTGTGAGAAAGGCAGAGGTGTTCTAGACCAAGTTGGGATTTAGTCTTCCTTTTGATTTGCCACAGTGTTTATGTTGGATTGCAGAGACAAGGAGTTGGAATAGAGATACTCCATATGGCATCAAGCGATGTCACGTTCAGTTGACTATGTTCTCGACACCGGTGACGTGTTTCCACAGTCTTCCACATCCCAGTCCCCAGAGTGTGGGGGACTGTTAGTTAATAACTGTTAGTTAATAACTGTTAAAGAATCTGTGCCCTACTTGTGAAGATCTAACATTTTTAAATCTCTGTTTGAAGGATGAGGAGAAAAAGCTAGTTATTTGCAGGAGCAGCGATGTTTGGGTTTTTTTGATCCCTTGTTCATTTCTTCAGGTACTGTATTTTACCAGGCTCCGTCTTCCTTTCCCCTGCAGGGTAGCAGTGGTTGGCAATGTGGATGCAGGGAAGAGCACCTTGCTGGGTGTCTTGACTCATGGCGAGTTAGACAATGGCCGAGGCTTTGCTCGACAAAAGCTGTTCCGCCACAAGCACGAGATCGAGTCAGGCCGCACCAGCAGTGTGGGCAATGACATTCTGGGCTTTGACAGCGAGGGCAACGTGGTGAACAAACCCGACAGCCATGGTGGCAGCTTGGAATGGACAAAGATCTGTGAGAAATCCACTAAGGTCATTACGTTCATTGACCTTGCTGGTCACGAAAAGTACCTGAAAACCACCGTCTTTGGCATGACTGGCCACTTGCCTGACTTCTGCATGCTTATGGTAGGTAGCAAGAAAGATGGACTATACCAGCTGGAGTGGGACTGCTGACAGCTCTAACAGCCTCAACTTCTTTCCTGTTGCAAAGTGCCTGTGGGGTTTTGGAGGGAGGTAGCATCTCACATTGCTGGAGGGTGGAAGCCTCTGTGACTCTCTCTCCTGTACTCTGAGGCAAGTGCCCCAGGACTGTCAGTCTCAGACAGGCCCAAAGTTTGCGATTCTTGGAAATGGAAAGATTTCTGAATTCTAGAAAACCTTGTTAAAACTGGAGAGAAATTAGTCAGTCCTCTGCCAGTGTTCAACAACATTTGAGATGACTGGGTCAGGTCATACAGTCCCAGTGGCACATCTGCAACCTAATCACAGTCTACTGCACGTCTGACACAAGGCCTTCCCTGTAATTCAGCTTACTGCAGAAGGAACATTGACATCCCTGTATTTTATATCCCTGGTGTAGGTTGGGAGTAACGCTGGGATTGTTGGAATGACCAAGGAGCACTTAGGCCTGGCGCTTGCACTTAACGTTCCTGTCTTCGTTGTGGTGACCAAGATTGACATGTGCCCTGCCAACATCCTGCAAGGTGAGTCCTACAGGCTCTCTCCAGGGCTATTTCTTATCTCTGTATGTGTTGCTGTCCTCTGCTTGGGTTCAGGATTTACTGCTGGAAGAAAGCTGCTTTATCTGGTTCTGACTGCATCCTAAACACCTTCCAGAAATCTATCCTTTTCCCTTGCTCATTTTGCAGGTGGTTCACTTACACTCACCATGTCAAAACTACCCGTGCTGGGGACCCAGTTGAGTGGCTACAAGGTTTTGCTTAATTGAGCTCTGAGAGGAGCAGCATACAGCTGGGGTTTGGCTTTGCTTTCTCTCTGGGTATTTAAACCTGGAGGAAAATTCTGGAAGTTCTCTTGAAAGCTGCTTTCCTCCCTGCCCACAGTTTGAGTGTGATCTTAAGCTGTGATCGGACTTGATCTTCAGCAACTGTTAGTGAAGGGGCAGCTGCTTGTTACCTCCTGCTCACCTGGGCACTTCTCAGGTATGCTGGCGTAACTACAGCAGCTCCTTCCTCTGTCTGAACAACCAACCAATACTTAATAAATCATGGTTTAAAGCAGCTGCATGTGTAGGCTATGGTAGCAGGATGGGAGGCAGGACTAGACACAAGCAGGGATGGCAATAAGTAGCGTGGGTTAGCAATTTTTTTCTCAGCAGAGTTAAAGCACCACCTCTAATCCCAGCATGGGTCCTATTAACCCATGCATGACATTTTTTCGGGCTGTGACCTATTCTCACTTTAAAAAGTCTCTTTAAGCATTTCTCATGGCTTCAGAAACATGCTGTGGTTAATTGGAGCAATGAGTTTTTTTGATAGTCAGTCTTAAGAATCAGAGAAGTGAATGCTCCTGGTACTGTCTGTAGTTCAGTTCATTACTATAAAAATCCTAAATATGTTTCAGGCAAATAGATGCATGTGATCAGATGATAATGTGTATATCTCCATACTAGATGTTTGGCAAATAAACGTAAGGTCTGCCCATAAGATAATAACTGGGAAGGAAGGAGAACCTTTGGCTCAGTGTGAGGAGAGAAGAGCTGCTCTTGGGAGAAGCTGCTCCTGTGACATGCTCTGTTTAAAGTAAATAGACTCAAGATTTGACTCAAGTATATCTGTAAAGAGCAGATGGCCTGATTAGATGTTTGTGTTTCTGTATCCAAAACATTACTTTCCCATAGGCGATCATTTGTTTCCAAAACCCCGTCTAATTGGATGACAATTGTAGAACATAAATTATTTGCTCTTTTAAGCCCTTAGTACCCTTTTCTGGTTTTTTTTTTATTTATTGTCAGGCACCTTGTAGAGGCTGATGCTAGTGCATCAGGTAATGCCCCTGCTGGCTGCTGGATATGAGGCTTAGAAAATTAGTTAAAAAGAGGCAAAAGCTGAAAATTGGGAGCAATGAGATTTGTCCCAAAACACTGATTTCCGAATATGATTCACCCACATTGTCCTAGTCTGTGATGGTAATCTTTACCTTTTTCATGCTTCTCCAGCCTCCTATGGCAATTTGACTGCCAGGGAAAATCTATTGAGGTTTGCTTGGTCAAAATTGATTTCCAGTTCACATATTCTCAAATATTTCTGTCACTGAGTCCTGGTTTTCAATTAATTTGCTATGAAAAATCCTTTCTAGAAAGAGGAAATACCTTGTAACTGCTTAAAGCTACTAATAGACAGCTATAAAATGTCTGCTTCACAGCATTACAATCTCATCTGCCTGTCCATGTATGGTGTCGCTTGGCAGCAGGCTAGCTGGCATGAAATGGAAGATGGAGTGGCTCCTAAGTCCTACCTGGGCTGCAGCAAACTCAGTCTCACCTTTAGCCATCTTCTCCTGTCTTATCTGTGGCCAGAGAACCTGTCTCCCTTTGGGGAGAGACCCCACAAAAGTGATTGGTAAAGACGGGAGATGCTGCCCTAACAATATTCATTTCACCCTTTAAGAAACCCTGAAGCTGTTACAGCGACTGCTGAAGTCCCCAGGGTGCAGGAAGATTCCCGTGCTGGTTCAGAGCAAGGATGATGTCATTGTAACAGCCTCCAACTTCAGCTCAGAGAGGTAACTGGAGTAGAAGAGAATCATTTCTCTTTCAATCCTATGTGGAGACTGGGTGAGGAGATTCAGAGAGTCCCATTGTGTAGATGTGTGGAGGTTGCATCTGCCATGTGGTGTGTTGATTCCATAAGAGTGTGTTGATTTTGAGGTTGACCTGCTTGTGTTCCCCTCTCTGAGGCAGAAATGAGAGGCTGCTTCTGAGCAGTCTGCAGAAGACAGCAGGGCATTCGGCTTCCTTCAGTCCTGGAACCTTACACCTTTTCCCAAATGTCATTAGAAGGCAGAGGCAATATTGCAGGTTTTCAAACATGGGGTGTTGTGTATCTGACTGCTTGCCAGGCTCTCCCTTCCTAGCACTGTGTATTGAATTCAGTCCCAAGATTTTGGATGTCTCCCTACATGTGGAAAGCCAGGTAGGAAGGTGAACTAACTCCATTTTCATCAATTTTCCTTTACAGGATGTGCCCAATTTTCCAGATTTCAAATGTTACTGGGGAGAATCTAGATTTGCTGAAGATGTTTCTTAATCTCTTGTCTCCACGGACCAGTTACAGGGAAGAAGAGCCAGCGGAATTCCAGATAGACGATACTTACTCTGTCCCGGTAAGGGGCCTGGTATTTGGAAGAATATTCTTTTCCTCTTTTAGGTTGAAGAAGGTATCTTCTCTAGAGAGGAGAGTTCTAGAGCTCTTCTGCTGGCCTGGTGGAGTAACCACAATTTCTGTTTTTTCTTTTTTTGGCATAGGGTGTAGGAACAGTTGTCTCTGGGACGACGCTGAGAGGCCTGATCAAGCTAAATGACACCCTGCTGCTGGGGCCAGATCCCCTTGGCAACTTCCTCCCTATTGCTGTCAAGTCCATCCACCGCAAGAGGATGCCCGTCAAAGAGGTGCGGGGAGGCCAGACGGCCTCCTTTGCCTTGAAGAAGGTGAGGTGATCTCCTCTAGACCCCCAGAACAGGAACTGCACTCTTAATTTTTGAGTGCTCTCAGAGTTCAGCTGCAGTAAGGCTGTTTCTGCAAATCTCAGCTGCCTCATTTTGCAGTGGAATGAAATCCCATAGAATCTCTCTGGTTCCACATCCTGGTTTTTCCTCCTGGGAGCTGCCAGGAGATAGCAGTGCCACTGGGTAATGATGTTGGAGATACCTAAGAAAGTGGAGGCACTGCAAGAAAAGTTTCCTTTTATGCTGGGACTGCATTAGTAGCCTGGGCAGCGTATTTACACTACTCCTCTTGGCTTGTAGGACCAGCTGGATGATTTGGGATTTAAAAATCAGCAAAATTTGATATTACTCGTCTTGCAAAAGGTTTCTTTCAATAGAAGCTGCACTGATTTTAAGGGGATATAGTTTAAGCTACACCATACTTCATGTGTTTGGGCTTATCATGTTATGTTAACAGACGTCATGATTTTGGGGAGATCATTTGCTTGGGTAATGTGCAACCAGGATGTATGTTTTGCTTCTAAAGGATCAGTGAGGTACATGTGTCAGTGTCCAGGATTTCCAGTACTGTAAAGCTTCCTTATAAACTTCAGCTGAATTTGATTTTTGCAACCTTTACATAATATCCTATACATAACATAGAGGTACGCAGCTCTTGCTTTGCCTTTTGCTGGGCATGAGATAGTATCTGTGAAATCCCTTAGGATTCTGCTGGATGCAGTCAGCCAGAGCAACAGATTTCTTCCCTGGAGAATCATGCTAAGGTTTTTTGTGTCTCTGCTTTTCAGATCAAGCGTTCTTCCATCCGGAAGGGCATGGTAATGGTGTCACCCCGCCTGAATCCACAAGCGTCATGGGAGTTTGAAGCAGAGATTCTGGTGCTTCATCACCCCACCACCATCAGCCCACGATATCAGGCCATGGGTACGTCTATCAGTGTTGGTTTGTCTTTGTTTCCCAGTGGTAGCAGTTTGTATCAGATCTAGCCTGAGATAATTTTACTCCTGATGTCTCTGCCAACCTGAGTATATGCCATAGTTCCTGGTTTTGGCTTTCCCAGCATTGTGGAAGAGAGAGAGAAGGGAGCTGACAGAGGAGAGTGGGGGAGGCTATAAGGTAAAAAAGAGATGTGTGCCCTTGGAGCCTGCCTGTTCTGTATATCCGTTGTGCAAAGAGTCTCCACTTTCAAATGCTGATGGAAGACTCATTTTGGGTCCTATCCTCTAGCCCAGCTGTTTGGTGTGTAGGATTCTGTTGAGGGTTCTTCATGACAGGCACGATTTGAAGGCAGCTATTCTAGCTTATGTGCATGTTCTTTTTGGGTTCAGAACAAAGGCAGCTGCGTGACCTGTATGGTCTTTGCTGTAGGGTGAGGGAGCTGCCTTAGATGAGTCTCTGAAGCTCATTCCACTAATGGCCCTGGCTGCTGAACGCCTTTGTGCTTTACATTCACAGTGCATTGTGGCAGCATCCGTCAGACGGCCACGATTCTCAGCATGGACAAGGACTGCCTGCGGACAGGGGACAAAGCCACGGTGCACTTTCGCTTCATCAAAACCCCGGAATATTTACATATAGACCAGCGGCTGGTCTTCCGGGAAGGCCGCACCAAAGCTGTGGGTACCATCACTAAGGTAAAGGCTGTCGAGTCCCACTGGCTTTTGCCCATTAGCTACTTCTTACATTGAGAAGCCAGCAGGAGAATCCAGATAGCTCTGGAAAACTGAGGGAAGAGGCTGCGCTTCAACCACCAGCATCAGCCCTGACGTGGGTCGCGGATGACTGATGTGCTTTGTCGTGTGGTGGGTCTTTAGCTGGTGTGGATGAGGGAATGTAAAGGGAGGGGCTGAGACAGATGCTGCTGGTCCTTAAGGCTCAGTCTCTTTCTGGCATCTTGTGGCTGGTCCCTTTAAGTCACATTGTGGAGGTTAGAGTGTCACCTCAGCCAAGTGGCCCTTTCCAAGGGTGGAAGCTCAGAGGTCTAGGTTTCTTTGAACAGCTGCTGCCGCTGCTGCTGCATTATTCTTCTCCTTATGGTTATTTTTATAAATTCTCCTGAGGCTTTTTGTTAAAAAGCAGCATTGAACCTCGCCAGATCAGCCTGGCTATTTTAATGCTGAGTTTGGCCTCTCCCTTTGAAATTTGCAGCTACTCCAGACCACCAATAACTCACCAATGAACTCCAAGCCACAGCAGATCAAGATGCAGTCAACGAAGAAGGGAGCTGTTACGAAACGAGAAGATGGTGTTCCCGCCGCTGGGACGGCAGCTGGAGGCCCAGCAGCTGGGGATGAGGCCCCCTCAACAGCTGCAGCACCACTGACACCTACTGCCCTGCAACCATTGGTAAGTGAGGAAAATACCATGTCTGTCCTAGGTGTTTGTGTCCTGGTTTCACTGTTGGAGGAAGGGCACTCTAAAGCACAAGCATTATCCCCTCATACCTCAAACTCACCTTGCCACAGAGAAACATACAAATACAAGTAGTCTCACAGCAGAAATCATAGTTCTCTGGTGACTGGATGACTCCATGGCTGACGTTCCAGCAGACAGCAGCTCAGGATACTGAGACAATTCAGGTTGGACCTCAGGAAGTGTCTAGTCTAACCTCCTGCTCTAAATAGGATTAGCTGTGAGGTCAGACCAGGTTGCTCAGGGTTTTATCCAGTCATGTCTTAAAAACCTCACAAGGAGGAAGACTGCAACCTTGGCAACCTGTTTCACTACTTTGACCATGTGCATAGTGAAGAAATGTCTCTATATACCCAGTAGCTGAACGAGTGAAACATTTAACAGCCAGTCACAGAATGGGTCTTTGATGTCTGAATGAGAGGTAGAATATCCCTACACTAGAGAAATTACAACCTAAGTGTTAGGCACAGGTCGTCTGCCCTGTCAAAGAGTGAGTCTTGGACGTCTCGGGGACATCCAAAAAGAAGGAAAGGCTTTAAATTTCTCTTTAGAGAAATTTATCCCAGTTTTTTGTTGGGTAGGACTTCTCAGCTCAGCTCATCCATGAAGGATACCTAGTCTTTCTGGCCTGAAAGGAATGGAAACTCACTTCTCACTGCAGGCTTTGGAAGCCTATTGATCAGCTTTATTACTGATAGAAGAAAGGTCTTCTCCTTGTAGGGTACTTCCTCAGTAAGTGAAGGGTTCAGGAACCAACTCTGTCAAGCGGCAGAGTGTTCCCCTTCTTAATTATAGCTGTATTAGTTGCCATGGTCAAATCTCACCCTCTTGAGCCATACTGCTCATCAAAGAGGGCTCTCTGGCAGGGGTTCTCTCCCTCTGCATATGCCTGGGGCTTCACACCAGTCCTCCATCTCATCCTCGTCTTTTTGTAGTGTCACTGTGGTTGTAAGTAGTGCTCCCAGCTTGCTCTTTGTTTCATCCCTCCCCTGAGACTCTGGGTTGCTTTTGTTCTTGCTTACGTCTTCCTCTCTCTCCTTGCTGCATCCCCTCAGCCTGCACTGGATGAAGAGCCCCACATCCGTGAGGGCAATAAGGTATTTGGCTGCTCTCAAAGAGAAACAGTGGGTTTGCTGAGGTTGGGAAGAGAGTCAGGTGAGCCAGAGAGCCATGGTAGGGGGTGGGGGGCTCTCCTTCAAGTCTGCACAAAGTCAAGGGAGCCTGAGACCTTGATTTCCTGTATGCTGAACCCCGTGGCACCTGCTGGCTTTCATGGGAGTGAAGCATTCAGAAACTCGGGAAATCAAAGTCTTCCCAGCTTGAAGGGCAAAACTTCATGGTGCATCTGTCTCTCCTCCTTCCCTCATGGTGTGTCTGTCTCCCTCCTGCCTTATCTCCTTCCTGCAGTGGTAGGAAGCTGATCAGTTACAACTGCCCTCCCACTGTCTGAATGTGTGCATGATCCATCTGAACTGCTGTGCTGATATCCCAGCTGAGGGGTTGCTTTGCACTAAAGTCAGTCTTCTTGTGTTTTTCAGTCAAAAGTCGGAGGAGGAGGCCGTCGACGTGGGGGTCAGCGCCATAAAGTGAAATCTCAGGGAGCCTGCGTGACTCCTGCCAGTGGCTGCTGAATTTCTTATTCCTCCTCTCTCCGAGGAATTCCTCCCCTTCCCTTCATTTCTTATCCAAAAGATCCAGAGCAGCGTAAACCAAAACCCATCCCAGCTGATTGGCTGCAGAAGAATCGTCCCTCCTCCCTGCAGGAAGCAATGGAGAGGAGCATAATTTATAAGCTAATGAAGGTGATAAGACAGAGAACTGAGTAACTGACACCTTCCTCCTCCCCCTGTTGACACATTTTTGTACATCATGGGCTTAGTTTTTATTCTTATTAGTTTTTATTATATTTTGTGTGCATGAAGATGAGAGGGGAGTCTGGATAGAGCTGCAAAGAGCCAGTTAGTTGCCTCCCTCCTCCCTCACCCCTTTCTGTCCACAGGACTTGCTGCTCTCCCCTATTTGCTGTCTCAGATCCAGGGGTTGTCAGATGCCTGAAATTTCAGACTTGCAAAGGTTAAAACAGGTTTAGGATGGCTCCATGGAGCATTGTTTCATCACCACTGTGGCCTCGTGCCAAATATGTTTTGGATTTCCTCTCTCTTAAAGTATTTCTAAGTGGATTTAATTTAATGTTGTAATGACTGAAGTTTGAAGGAGATGGTGAGAAAGTTCCTTAGTTGGAGATCTAAGAAGGAAACAAATTGGAAAACAGTTGTTGATGTGAAGTTCAGGGATCCTATGCTCAATATCCTCAAATAATGTTGATAGCACTTAAAATTTTAACTAGCAACAGAGTTAAATGGGCAGACATTTACCCACCCTGTTCCCCTTCCCATCGTGCTGCTTTTCCTAGTGTTTGTTCAGTGCACATTGGAGCAAATCTGACCTGCCCCTCAAGGCTGCAGCAGCTCCACTGACAGTATTAAGAACAGGGCAGGAGCACTCAGTCCGTCCCTTGAGCTAGAGAAAGCCTTCTCACCTCGACAGATAGAGGTCACAGGTGGCAAGATACCTTTGGAACAGAGACACCAGGCTAACATGACCTCCCCTTGATTTTGTTTACTCTAAGATTTCCAAAACCTTTTTGGAACTCACTGGCCAAACTTTGCCGTGGCAGAGGTAGGATTTGTCTTCTCCCCTCTTGGCCGAAGAGGGCAGTGACAAATTGGTACCAAATTTATAGAAGTGCTTTCAAGGTTGGAAGTACGTGGTAATTTTTCTGACTTTCATTTAATTTTTTTTAAGATTTTATTTTTCTTAATGAGAAATTCTGGCTTCTTCAAGAAGGCCCTGCAAGGACAGTTTACCAATTACTGTTGGAATGAGTTTTTTTAACCATTTAATGAGTTTTTCAAGTGACTGATTCCCTGCTTATTTTGATCTCTTTTCTTCTAACCCTGCCTCCTTGCTTGGCTCCAGCGAGGACAGGAATTATCCTCTGCCGACTTGTGGTGAGCTCTGGGAGCGTGGTAGCATTTTGAGGAGGAGGCGGCATCCTCAGCAAATCATGGCTCTCCCCAGCAGGCGTGGTCAGGCTCGGTTTCTCTGAGGGCTTCCTCCTCCAATGAAGGACTTTTATTTTAATTAGAGAGAGACTGCAAAGTTTCTGTCCCTCCTTAGCGGGTTGTTCCTGTTCCTCGCTCTGTGTCACCTGTGTGGAGTTCATTCCAGTTCACCCTGTGACGCGGGGTAGGCTTCCAGGCCGGCTGAGTGGCAGAGCGCATCTCCCGCTGCCAACACCAGCACTCCAAGAGCATTAAGCGGCACGGGAGAGGTGAGAAATGTGGTTTGGAGATGAAGGTCCTTTGCCTTAGAGACTGCAGTGGGTGGAAGGGGGAGGTCAGACAGTCCTTTTCCAAGCTATGTGCCTAAATACCAGCACTCCTAGCAAGGGAGGAACTATAGGCGGCTACAACACTAATAGCACCCGCATTGTGAGGGGGTGTGAGGTGTGGCTAAGCAGGGCACGAGGGCCTGGCTTGTTTGTCTTCTGGCCCTGTAGCAGCATCAAATTGCATCTGATTTCACTGCCCTCTGCTTCTGAGGGGAGCAGGGAGTTCCAGGCGGTTTTCTCTTTCTCCATTCCTTGTGCTCCAAATGAAGGAGACTGCCGAGACTGAAAGAAGGTTCACTTCAATTTGTGCAAAGGAGGTGGTGTGATCTCTCTTTTGTGACCAGCATTTACAGATCACGCAGGCTGGTGTGATCTATAAAATAAATTTTAAAAAAGTTTGTTCCAAGTAAAAGTGTGTCTTCTTGATTGTTGTCTCTCTGAAAAACCAGGCTGAAATCCAGAGGATGCAGGTTTGCCTGGCACCAGGTTCCTTTGCTGGCTACAAGAGTAGGCTGTGCTCATTGTGACAGCAGGGCAGGGCATGGCACAGTACAAGAGAGCTGCTGCTGAGCCTCTGCACAGCCCTGACAGCTTTTACTCTGGCCTCAATGAGGTGCACCTCGGTGGCAGAGTATGAAATGAGAACAGGAGTGTGCTGTGAGCTGTGTACGAGTGGGTGTGAGGAGCAGCTCTGGCAAATCACTTGTGGCCAGCCCCAGGAGAGAAACACTGCTAGAGGATGCAGCATTAGCACAGCCTGTGCAGTGCCTGCATACTGTGCTCCCTGGGACCTCGCTAGGACATGCACCTCACCTGTTTCTGCAAACACAGCGGGACTCTCCAGGGTTTGCAAGGAGCCTTTTTCTGTCTCCTTGGCTGATCTCAGAGGTCCACAAAGGCTTCTTCTGCTCTGCACAGTCCTTTCATAGGTAAGTGCTGGGCTGTGGTAGTCAGAGCTGAGCCCACACAGCCCTTCTCCTGGAGATGGCTGGTCCAGGGCCAGCAGAGAGCAAGACTGGCCCTAGGGTGGTCTTCTGGGATGAGCTGCATGGGTATTTCTAAACATAAGCCGTCCTCCAAGCACAGGTTAAGCAGACAGGGTTGTGATCCTCCTCAAGCCAGTTCAATTTCCCATTTTTCAGCCTTTTTTAAGCTCTAGGTTAACTTCCTCATGCTGAGGAAAACTAAGTATTTCCTTTCTGCTTGCTTTGTAGCTGATGAGTAATTAACAGCCCATGTTAAGGGAAAGAGAAACATGCAGATACCCTGAATTGGGCTTTGTCCCCGCTAACCCAGCCTCACTTGCTGCTCCTCAGGGCCAAGCTGGGCTCTGCTCATGGTAAGGCAGAGGATGGGAAGGCTTGGGAGGTGACTGCAGAATGAGGACAGCCATGATATCACAGACTTAAGTCCAGTAGAAGTCACTGAAGTCTCAAGGAATTGGAGTTCTTAGGCGTAAGTCTTGTTTTCACCATTGTTTCAAGCAGTTTTTGCATCCTTGAGCCTGCTCAATGACAAGGTAACAACTACTGGCCCCTGAGTCAGTACTCAGGCTGAAAAATAAGGATTTGCCATAAAACTACATAGAAGAAGAGTTGCAAGAATAGCTTTGTCTATCTGCAAGCTGTGCATCATTCCCAACAGCAAATTCAGTTACAAAACATCCAAACCACTCTGGGCAGTTTTGATATAATTTATGTCTTGGTCTTTTTTTTCTTGCATAGGCATAAATTACAATCTGTTGATTAAAAAATAAAAGGAACAAAACAGTGCAGCATTTGCAACAGGCTACAGCATCAAACACAAACTCCTGTCTGTAACCATCTGTTTCTGCAGGGCTAATTCGTAACACGTGTGTAGGGCAAACTGAGAAGGAGGGAGAATAGAGGAGGGAAATTGAGTAAATAAGAGAAATCTGCTCCCACAGCTGTTCTGCATTTCTCCTGCCTCACCAGGCTCATCTTCAGCATCGGCTCTAGGATTAAATACCCCTGGGCAGAGAAGCATATGCTGAAATAGCAGTTTTATGTGCCCTCTTCTTTTGCAGCTCTGGGAAGTGCTGCAGAAATGCTGCAAGCTACAATCTGGAGAGCCAGCGGCCCTGGGCACTTGGCGCAGGTGCTCAGGCTGCAGCCCAGCACTGATGCTGAATTTGGGGGCTGAAAACCCATATGTAGCCTCAGCATATGTTCCTGGGGATCCTCACACAGATGGTATGGTCAGGCCTCTAAAACCAGCTAGAAAAGAGCATGAAGCCCCAGGATGAGCTCTCACTGGTGTCTCCAGGGAGTTTTAATTAGAACAGCAGAGATTTTCATGTCCAAAGGACAGGGCAAGCTTGCCCTGTAAGGCCAAATGCTCCCTAACCCAGACACAGCAGTTAACATCCACGTAGAAGGAGCAGAGATCCCACTACAACTCCATTTTCAGGGGAAGAGGTCACCTCTCCCGCCTTTCACCAGCATGCCTGATTTACCACAAAATAATTTTTTCTTGGGCAAAGGCCTTGTCTGCCCTCACAGTCCAAGCCAGAGACCAGGGAGCCAGAAGGAACACAAGAAAAGGGGTTTTCCCGGGCTCATGGTTATGGCACTTGCTCCAGCAGCCAGAGAAGGGTGAGAAAAAGGGAGAGCTTCATCTCTGCTCTCTCTTTATGATTCAAATAAATACAGGAGCTGGTCTGCCGAGCCCAGAACAGGTCTAGGCATACATTAAAGCACAGCTCCATGTGCTCAGTGCACTCACGGACATGACTCCAAGGCAAGCGGGCAGCTGTAGGCAAGTTTAAAATAACTTGGGCTGTGGATGCCAAGAATTAAGACTACGCTCAATATAGGAGAGAATTTATAGTCCCTGGATCTGGCTCCAGGTCGGCTTTCTCCCTGCAGCAGGGCCTCCCAGCTCTGCAAGAGGCTCCACAGGGTAATTTTAACCTGCTGGAGACAGGACTGTGCCCTCTGGGCTCACTTCCCCTGCTTGGAGCAAGGAGACCCCTTCAGAAGGGATGTGCTGCCACCGTCCTCACCCTCACAGGCTGGCATGGAGGGAGTCAAGGCTCAGCAGCTCTGCCTGCTGCCCATCGGGGGATGCTGAGAGGAGATACTTCTTCAGCCCCTCCTCCTCCTCTACGCCTACAGTGCTTCAAGCAGAGACCACCAGAGTGGGAATCAATACCTGGTGCTCTCATGGTGCCAAGGGAAGGACGATACCAGCACTGGACAGGGCTGAAACACTGACCATGAGCCCTTTAGCTTTTCTTTCAATGAAACACAACACAAAGCTGGAGGCTGTTAACACCATCCAAGAACATAAGCCAAACTATGTGATGCAGGCAGCCAGGAGGTGGAGGGGCCAGACGGCCCTGGCATTCCTCAGCCTGGGGAAGGTCCCTGTGCCTCCTTCCTGCAAAGCCCTGCTGTGCCTCTCCCCATCCCAGCAGTACAGGCAGGGTTTACATGCCCGATGCAGGCAGAACTCCCCCTCCTGCTCCAGCCCAGTCCTCCCACAGGCAGGGCTCAGAGAACAGCGCAATGCCAGTGAGGAGAGGTAGGAGGAAAAGGGAGCCCTCCCAAGAGAAAGGAGGTCAGCTGGCACCACCCATCTGCCATCGGGGACTGGGAGCTGACGGAGCCCTGCAGGCAGGGGGTGGCTCTGCATGCTGGCACCTGCAAGCCCTGGCGATTGCCCCATCTGCCCCCCAAGAGCCCTGCAGAGCCCTGGGGCAGCAGCTCCCACTTGCTGCTAACAGTCAAGTATATACAGACGCAGCCATGGGCAAGAGGCCACAGCCACGCATTGCAGTCTCGGCGGACATCCGGAGCAAAGAGGGCAGGAATCCCTCCAGCACCCCACCAGCAGCAGTCCACAGAGGACCCCAGCTGCCAAGTCCAGCTACCAAGCCACCAACAACTTGAGGCCCGTATTTTAAACAGCTCTGCTCATCTTATTCTAGCTTATCCTACAGTGTGCGCTATTCTCCTACTAAACAAAGCTCTAGCCCTCTCCACATCTAAGCCACTCATCCAAGTGGCACCATGTAACATTCTCTGGTTAAGTACAAATTGCATGGAAAAAGTCTTTTTTCCCTGTGTTACTACAAACCCCTCCCCCCCCCCCCCAAAAAAAATAACCAACCCCAACTGGAAAATAGCTTCCCTCCCCACCCCTCTTAAAAAAACCATATCAGAACAAACCCCAGAGGAAAAGCAGGCAACAGGAATTTTCAATAGCATCATCAAGCTTAACACTGGGGAGGCAGCCAGCCAGGGAGGCCAACAGCATCACCAAGACCCAACTCAGCCACTGGCAGCAGGAGGGCTTGAGTGGATGGACGGCAGCACCAAGGTGGGCTCTGCCACCAACATGTGCCACGCTCCTCTCCTCCTGCTGCCCCAAACCATTAGTTTTATGTTAATACTTCATTAATACTGTCTTACTTCCTCTCTGCCGGCCCAGCATTGGAGGGCTGGAGATCTTTACCCAAATCAACACCAAGGCAAGAGAAGTGACACTGTGTGGAGGGGACTTGGTGGCCATGACCGGTGGCTCCCACCTACTCTGGCAGCACCGAGTCAGGCACCATGGTCCCACACACCCATCTCCTGCACCCAAGCCAGCATGAAGCACATCACAAAATGACACACCCTTTTCCCAAGCCCCGGCAATGCCAGACACACCAGCAGAAAGGAGCGGGACAACAGGGAAGAGGGGCAGTGCAGACCCGATACAAAGTTAGCTTAAAAAGTTAAAATGTCCCATACGCACTGAAAACAAGCCAGGCTGCGCTAGGACCCACGTGGGATGCTCTTGCCTCACCACCCAGTCCTTGGAAGAGTGAAAGCCTCACCCCTTCAACACCAGCTCTTCTCCTCCCCCCAGGGGAGCAGCTTCCCGGGGTGGCTGCTGGCACATCCCAGGATTTCTACGAGCGAAGCAGTGAACCAGACGCATCCCCTCCTGCTGTCAGCCTGGCAGCATCCTCATCCCGCACGGGGCCGGGGGTCAGTGCGCCGGCTCCCCGTGCACGCGGAAGCGGTAGATGCAGGTGTATTCGGGGTGGCCCCAATTGCTCAGCACCCGGAGCTCCACCAGCTGGTATGTGCCCATGGAGTCACCCTTGGGGAGAAGGGAAAAGAAAAACTGAGCCCTTGAGAGCTCTTTAAGGCTCAGAGACCCCAGAGGCCCCATTTTCTTCTCAGGGGTCGGGCGCTCCAAGGGCAAAGCATTTACCTCCAAGTAAAATGTTTGGATGGGGTCGCCATCATGGTTGTAGGTGAACTGTCCAAGGAGAAGGCCCTCCTCCTCTCCTTCTTCTTTTAAGCCCTAGGGAAGGGCAGGGAGGCAGAAAGGGAGAACCAGGGGTCATCAGAGAGGGACACCAGCGGTGATGCACACATCCAGGGCAGAAGAGGGAGAGGGAGACACAAGTGTGCTTTGCCCCCACTCCTGCTCTTCCAGGTCAAAATAGACAAATGGGAACAGGGACCAGTGGGGAAGGACGAAGAGGAGGAAGACCAAAAGTTACACCTACATAAGCCCCTTTGTCCCTGTGTCCCCTCAAACTCTTTCTAAAACCTGGTGCTGCCCGTCTCCCCACCAGTATTGCTTCTTCCTCTTCTTCAGGGTAAGACCAACCCCCCCCAGGGCACCCCACAGCCAAGTATGGGGTTTGTTAGCTCTCCCTTCCAGTGCCCTCCCTCTGTGTCCCCTTCCCCCCAGGTCTGGGTGAGGGCACTCACGTAGACAGCAAAGTCCTTGGGGGCGCTGGGGATGGTCCCCTGGGGTGAGAGGGCTTTTGGGATGTGCTCTAGCGTCACGGCCGTGGGGCGGATGATGCCGGAGAGGCGGATGACAGCAAAGCCCTGGGAGCCACGAAATGCCCAGCAGTTTCCAGGGTTGACGTCTGGCTATGAGCATGGAAGTGAGACACCAGCAACGTTACCCCCATCGGTGTCGTTTTTCTCCCATCAGCCTGGCTGCTGGCTTGAAGGAACAGTCAAAGCCCAACAAAACCCACAGGAGAACCTAGCCCAGGCCTCCCCCTCAGCGCCCACCTGCAGGATGACGCGGGGGGACTGCGAGTGGTACCACAGGGGGATGCCGAACAAGCTCAGCAGCGCTGTCCGTGTCTCGTAGGTCTCTGAGCAGCGAGTGTTGATGACACTGGCCCCTGGCACGAGAGGGGATGGCAGCAGGTGAGCTGCACGCCAGCACCCTGCGGTCACCTCCCCAGGACAGCTGGCTCGTCCCCACCACCTACCTGCGGACTCGAGGGCGTAGTCAACCATCCCCACGCGGTCCTCGCTGTAGCGCTTCAGGGCCTGGCCCACGATGAGATGCACTTGCTGCAGCGGGAGCAGAGGGCACAGGAGGGTGAACGGGGGAGGCATCCTGCCCCCCACCCGCCTGCCCCTGCAGGGACAGAGGGTTCAAGGACCTTCCCGCAAAACAGCCAGGGGATAGAACAGCCAGGGGATGAATCACCATGGCAAAAATGAGAGGACACGCATTTGGCTGGGAAGCCTCGTTAGAGGTTGCTAAAAATACCCCAGGGGAGAGGAGCTGTGCAGTGAAGGGGGAGTGCGCAGGCACGCTGCACTTGCCTGTCCCCAAGAGCGGCTGGCCCAGACGGAAGAGAGGTACTACCAGACACAGCCTGACAGACCATCCAGAATCATCTGCTGGGCTCTCCTGCCCTGACCCACAGGGAGCTTCCCCCATCCAGAAAAGGAGGAGATGGCTGGAGCATCCATCTGGAGCCAAACCCGGCCTAAGGAGCTAGGACCCTGCAGCACCACTTTGGGTCTAAACTTTACGGAGTGCGCCAAGCTTGCACATACTATGGGGACTGCTAATCCTAGCTTGATCCCTCCCTCCACTACCTCCACAGGGAATTGCCAGCAACTCTTTCCAAATCAAGCAGGCTCATTTTTTCCCCTTGGTGTCATTCTGCTTTGCACCAAACAACTCAGCTGCGCTGCTGAAGAATGGGGATAAGCAAGATGCTCCACCCACAGAAGCCGTGTTGGCACCTGTCCCACGTTCTGGGTGAAGGATGCACAAGCAGAAGCTTAGATTTTTACACAGTAAGAGCCTTGCAGGGCTGCAGGTATTACCACCTGTGACCCCTCCCAGAGCAGAGAGCAGGCACAGCCTGAGAAGAGAGTGGCAGAGAAGGAGTTTCAAGGGTGCTCTTGCATCCTGTGAACCCAGGATCAACGTCTCAGCTGCGGGGGCTTTCCCAACGCTTCTGTCATCTGCCAGGCACACACGCCAGCCCCCTGCACACACGAAGTGGGGCACAGTCCCCAACCCCACACCTGTGGTCACCTTATGTCCCTGGGGCTCAGGCCAGCACTCACCTCCTCTGTCACTCCTGCAGTCCCTCCTTGCCGCAGGGCCACTCCAATACCAGCCTGAGCGTCCCGTGCCGACAGTCTCCGGTCCTCCAGGACTTTTGCAAGGATCTTGCGCTCCAGAGCCTGGAGCTCTGCTTGCAAGTCTTCCCGCTGGAGGATGAAGGCAGCAGCACCATCCTGCTGGGACTGTGACAGGAACTGACTGATCCATACCGGGAACTGCGCTTCTACCTGAAACGGTGCGGACAGAGCTCAGCCCTGTGGCAGGGACCCTTGCTTGCCTTTCTGCCAAACACACTGGGGACCGGGGACTCACATCAGCCCGCACTGTCTTCAGCTGCTCCAGTATCCCCTCCACGTGCTTCCCCATCACCTCCTGGTCTGACTTGAGGCTTGCCAGCTCCCTCCTCAGCGCTGCCACCTCCTGCTCCAGCTTGCCCACCTCCTGCCGGAAGGTCCCTCGCAGGCTCTCCTGCACCGAGCTGTGCCGAGAGAAAGGTAACAAAACCTCATGCCAACAGGCCCAGTTCCCCTCTGCAAACTGGAGGTAGATGTTCATCCCACATGACCTGTGCTTAAATCCATCTCCAGACCCAGTTTTAACTCTAGTGGCAGTGACCTCTTCTACTGCATCCCACGGGAAAGCAACCTCAGCTCACCCCTCAGCTGAAGGACCACATTCACAGTGATGCAAAATGACAGTGACAAAGGTCACTTGGGGCCATTGCCCTTGGAGCCCTGCTGCCAGCCACAGAATCACAGAGTGGGTCAGGTTGGAACAGACCACAAGGGGTCATCTGGTCCAACCTCCCTGTTCTAGCACGGTCATCCGAGACACATAGCACAGGATTGCATCCACTTGTTTCTGGAATATCTCCACTGAGGGAGACTCCACAATCTCTCTGGGCAATCTGTTCCAGTGTGTGGTCACTGCACAGTAAAGGT
This sequence comes from Callaeas wilsoni, assembly GCA_013398955.1. Classification (NCBI taxonomy): domain Eukaryota; kingdom Metazoa; phylum Chordata; class Aves; order Passeriformes; family Callaeidae; genus Callaeas; species Callaeas wilsoni. The sequence goes on along the minus strand of VWPU01023978.1, from coordinate 4,310 downwards.
CTTCCTCATGTTCAGGTGGAACTTCCTGTGCATCAGTTTCTGCCTACTGCCTGTTACCCTATTGCTTGGCACTACCGAGAAGAGCCTGGCTCCATCCTTCTGACACTCTCCCTTCAGACACTGACAGACATTGATGATGTCTCCTCCCAGTTGTCTCTTCTCAAGGCTGAACAGGCCCAGCTCCCTCAGCCTTTCCTCAAAAGAGATTCTCCAGTCCCTTCATCATCTCTGTAGCCCTCTGCAGGACCTGCTCCAGGAGCTCCATGTCTCCCTCGTACTACTGAGGAGCCCAGAACTGGACACAGCACTCCAGGTGCAGCCTCACTAGGGCTGGGTAGAGGGACAAGATCACCTCCCTCAACCTACTGGCAATGCCCTTCCTAATGCCCCCTAGGATATCACTGGCCTTTTGGCCAGAAGGGCACAGTGCTGGCTCCTCCCGACACCCACATATGTATCCTTCCTTCCTTTACCCCCAGACTATGCCTCTCAGTCTCTCCTTTGTCCCAAGCAAACCAGGCCTGCACACCCCTCCTAAGCCTGGCTGAGAATTCACCCAGCTACCTGCCTGCCCCTAACAGAGCAATGGCTCTGCCCCACAGCCAGCATTACCTCTGCCTCTCTGAGTTCAGCTCCAGCAAGCGCGCTTCCATCTCCTGCCAGGAAAAGGGGAAGGGGTGAGACCCGTGACACCGCTGGTGAGGGTGTCCTGCCCAGGTACCATCACATGCTCGTCCCCTTACCCGAGAAGCTTGTGCCATCTTGCCCAGGCGCCCGTCTAAATCTCTCTGCACCTGGGCTCGGAGAGCATCCAGCTCACCCTGAAGGATGAGGAACAGGGTGGAATATCAGAGCCTGGCCCTACACACCCCCATCTCCCTGCAACCCCCATGTCCCTCACCTGGAGGTGGTTGGCCATGTCGGTGCGGAGATGCTCCTTCAGCCCGGCGTCCCGGCGGCTCACCAGCCCCTCCAGCAGCGCAAGGATGTCCCCCGGCGGTGGTTCTCCCCCTGCTGTCACTGCTGCCGCCCCACGACGCAGCTCCCACCGTGCCAGCTCGGCCTCCAGCGCCTCAAAGCGCTTCTCCAGGGACTGGAAGCGAGCCAGGAGCCGGTGTCCCCCCTGCAGCGACAAAAAGAGGGTGTGATGCAGCCCCTCAGGGAAGTGCTTGCTCCACAGGACCCCTGTGAAAGCGAACCCTGACCACGCATTCCCACCCATTTCCCAGAGTCAGTGGCATCTTATCCATCTGTTCCTTCCCAGAAGGCAGATCTTCTCCCTGCTTCATCCCAGAGACACTCCAAGAGTGAGATGGCCACAAGCTGGGGGAGCCAGTGTGAAGCCATCCTCTGTCCTGTTCTCCACCATTCCTCATGCCCTGGAAGCAATTGTTTAGCCATGGATAACACCATCCCAGCGCTCCCTGCAAGGCACTCATCCAACCTGGGCCACCACCATGCCTTTGGTGAAGCTTACCTGGTCCAGCGTGGTCAGGTCCCCTGCCCCAGGAACATCAGAGGAGGAGGAAAGCTTTCCAGCTCCCCACCATGGGAAGGCAGGCAGGCTGAGTGTCGACAGCCCATATGGGTAGAAGTACCAAGCTCCTGGGCACAGAAGGATGAGATGGTCAAAACCACAGGCTGGTAATGGGCCATAGCAGTGGACAGGGTGGACATGCAGAGACTCAGCCATCAGCATCCCCTGGGATTACCAGGAGACACCGGCATGGAGGTGCAGATGGACCAGGTTACCAGAAGCCATGAGCACTGAGCTCCAGGCCACCCCATCTCCCAGCTATGGCAGTGGGATGCTCTGCACTGCCCCAGATCTCAGGGCAGCAGATCAAGTGAGGCTGGCTCACCGCAGGCGGCAGCAGCGAGGAGCAGGAGGAGCAGCAGCAGCAGCAGGGACCTCTTCAGACGTGGGTAGCGCCTGGAGCATGGAGAAGAAAGAGGTGCCTGTAGGACTGCAGCCACCTTCCACCGCCTTTGGATGGGGGCCAGAGGGAAAGCAAGGCCCAGCCAGACAAGACACACACCACCCCAAACGTGCCTCCCCTTTCCAGGGTCCTGCAGGTTTTCCCCAGGCTTCCCCCAACCTGGTGTGCCCCACCACCACACTGACCTGGAGAAGGGGACGCTGTCCAGGTGGGAGGCTGTGCCAGTGAGGCGGTGCCAGGCCCCTGCCAGCCCCGAGAACAGCCATCCCATGAACCGAACTGCCAGGAGAAAAAACAAGCCTCAAGAGGAGTCCTGGCAGAGATGTCCCCTCCATGCCCAAGGGTGGCACCACAAGGGGATAAAACCCCTCCACCCAAATAGGGAATAGCACACACAGCACCTGGAGAGTAGAGATGCTGACTGGCAAGAACACTGCTGCTAGAAATGCCCCTGCCAGTCCTCCACTCACCTGGGGAGGTGAACACCTGCCAGAGGAAGGAGCCTACCCGGGAGGCTGCTGTTCTCAGACCTGACCCGGAGCTACTCTGGCCTGAGTAATACTGACCTGGAAAGGAAGGAGCAAGTCACCAATGCAGACAGCATCCCAGTGCATCACCCACGGCAAAGGCTTTGCACTGGGGATGGCATCTAGGGGGGACTGGCAGCACACTGGGTATAGCCAGACCCTGAGCTGGTCTCCCTGGGGATGCCTCCCCTGCATTCCTGCCACTACAGAGAGACTAGTGCATTCCTACCAGCGTAGTCGTCCTCCGAGGAGTACCCAGATGAAGACGTGTAGGTGTCGTATGTCTTGCTCTCCAGCACCCCATTGATCTTACTGGACTCGGTGTCCCCTGTGCCTCTTCTCCTCCTGGTGGAGAGCTCTCCACCTGCCCCCAAAATACAGAGTTCCACTGAGAAATCACCCACCATCACTTCCACAAGGGGCAACCCAGTCAGCCAGCCTGGGCAGCAGCCCCAACATCCTCCAGTGTCCAAGGAGTCCTCAGCTGCCCTAAAAGAGTGGGAGGGCTCACCCCAGTACGTGCTGCTGTCCAGATCATCATCCAGCATGGAGCTACCCAGGGCAGCAAGGCCCCGGCTGCCCCCCAGGTAGGACTCGCTCATCATGGACTCGCTGTAGTAGGAGGTTTGGGTGCTGGGGGCGGGAGAGAGGCGCTTTGTGCTACTCGATTTCCTCCTGATCGTCCTGCAGGAGGCAAGAACAGGCTCATCAAACACGTGTAGTTACAGGGTGGCGGGGGTTACAGTGCACCCCTGGGGGGAAATGGGGAATTCACCCCAATCCCTCGACCAGAATCACTTCACACCGGATGGCGGCAGCTTTCGGAGGCTGCAACCTCTGCTTTGCGAAGGCCTCCCGCCCGTCCCGGGCACCGCTTCCGCTCGCACCGCTGCGGTTTTCCGGCCGGCACTTGCAGCGCACCTCCCTCCCTCCCTCCTCCCTCTCGCCATCCAGCTGCAGCTGGGAGCTGGCACCCGGCCACCCACGCCAGGCTCCTGTGCCGGGCCCGTGGGGACGCAGAGGTGCCTGGGCAGGGAGAACGGGGCTTTGGCTGGAGCAGGGGCACATCCAGTGCCAAGGCGGCCGCGGCCATGCCGGAATGCGTCGGGCTCGCCGTCATGCTCCCTTCTGCAAGCTATCCCCACACCCCACCCAGGAAGGTGCCCGGTCCCTGGCGTGGGATGGAATGCCCCGCCCCTGTCAGATTTGGGCAGGGGGAACCTCCCCGCTCCTGCCCCCCACTAACCTGCCGGTGGTCTCCTTGAAGGGGAGCTGTGTCCCACCCAGCAGAGACGTGCTGCTGCTGCTGGTCGTGGCATCATCGTCCCCGGGGTAATAGCGGGTGGTGACAAGGCGCTGGCTGCGGCGGGACATGGCGGCAGCACGGAGGGGGGGCTCGGCTCACCTGGGGGTGGGGACGGGGCGGGGGAGAGAGGGAAGTGTCAGTGGGAGGGTCCCTGGAGGGACGCACCCGGCGGGGTCCCACTCGCGGGGACCCCACCCCCATGGCAGGGGTCCCGGCCCACACCGAACACCGTCCCGAGCTGGCGGCCGTGGGGTGCCCCGGGATGGGAGCCGCCTCCCCTTACAGGCCGATAAACCCCTTCGCCTCCTTTCCCCTCCCGCGGAGGGGCTGCCCCCGGATCCGCCGGCCCCTCCGCACCCTCGGCCCGAAACATCTTCCCCCAAAGCCCCAGTATGAGCCGGCCCGCCCGCAACCCCCCGTTTTCCCCCCGCCGCGCCGTCCCCCTCGCAAACCCACCGGCAAGTGCCGCGCAGCGGGGAACGATCCCCTCCGTCCTTCCCGGCTGCTCCCGGCCGTTCTCGCCGCCGCCGCCGCCGC
>VWPU01023975.1:0-13162 GCA_013398955.1 Callaeas wilsoni | reverse complement strand
CCTTTGCCAGGCACGTGTGCGCGGGACGGGCCGCCCCGAGGATGGCGCGGGGCAGCCGGCGGGGAAGCCTGCGGGAGCTCTGGCGGGGCAGCCGGCAGGGCAGCCGGCGGGTCCCCGAGGAGCCCCCGGAGCGGGCGTGCTGCTCCCCACGCGAGGCAGCGAGGCTGCGGGCGCCCGGCGAGCGCCCGGCTGGGGCACGGCGCTGCTCAGGCGGTGGCTCCGGTGAGGGCAGTGGGCGCTGAAGCTGCTCCCCGCCTCGGCGTTACCATCTCGCCAGCCACGCAGTCCCGGCGAGAAACATCGCCTTCAAGCACTGCCGTCATCTCCACCGAGGGCGCAGGGCCGGCCGGCTGGGAATGGCATCGCACACCGCACCGCGATACGCGCCTGGTTAACACCGACACCTGCTTCTCCCAAAAGAAAACGAGGACCCCAAAGAGTAACATGCAACACAGAAGGAAAACAGGGAGGACCGCATTGAAAGATGCTTCTGGGTCAGTGCTGTGCCGCTTCCCCGGTCCAACAGCACCATCTCCTGGGTGGCCTCGGCCGCTCGCCCGCCTGCCGGCAGCTCATCCCAGAGCATCGCCCCGGGCAGACCCTCCACAGCTCTCTGCCATCAGCGAAAGAGTTTCGTTTATTTGCTTTCCTTTCAGGGGCTATCAATATTTTTGCAATTGTTTCCTTTCACATACTACTGCTTGTCTCTCACGAAGTATCACAGATGGATGAGTAAATAACTGAACTACTGAAGAATTATAGAATCTGTATTTTTTAAAATCAGCAGTACAATAAATTCTTGAATACCAGCCCTAAATCTGTTCTCTTCCTGAGCTGTGAAGGCTTAAATATGTACCCAGTCTTCATGGAGCACATCCTCTTTGAAGTAATCAGAAAGTGCTGCTTCTCAGATAATATCTATATTTTCTTCAAGGAAAAAAAATCTACTGGAAAAGCTGTTTAGAGTTTAGACAAGTGAAATGATGGAAAAGATCAGAAATGGTAGATTTCATGGTATTACCATTCAATGGGGAAATCCTGTCTGACAAGTAGTGTTTCAAAGATACTCCTTGTAATGTGTATTTGAAAGATCTAAAATGCTTGTTGAGATATCCCCTGTAAAAGCATGTGGGTTTTCACTCACTAGATCATAGGTTTAAGACTAAAGGCTCCAAAACTTTATTCTCTCTGTAGCTATTTCCATACAAGTAACAAATCACTTCTGTGTTTCAGTTTTCATTAGTCTGCAAAGTGAAGATTTTTTTTACTGTCTTGAGACATAAAATTTGTTTTTGTACGTAAAATCCTTCATGCTTTGAAGGCTGTGCTGGCTTATATAACAAGCAAAAAAAGTTTAAGTCAATGATTTTTTTTCTAATTCAACACTCCTCCAAGGCCCCTTTTAACTTAATTTACTGTTAAATGCCTGACAAAATATTACAGAAGCTCATCTTTAAAAGATGCTAAGTAGGTCCCTTGAGCAAGCTTTAAGTTAGGAGGGACAACATGTAACTATAAATACAGACACACATGCCTGCACCTGTGCAGGAGCAGTCTCATGGCTTTTTATGTAAAACTGCTGCAACAATGAAAAGAAAAAAAAAATTTCCCGGTTTTTTGCTAAATTAACATCTTTCAGTGGCAAAGTTGTTTCAAAATTCGTATCAAACTTGGTCTTTGGATTCTTCTTAGGTACCTAATTACAACCCATCACCACCTGCACATACTTAAGGTAAACAAGGTCCTTTGGAGATTTCAACACGTATTTCTACAGCAGAAAAACGTTTATAGTGACTCCCTCCATCTTCAAGGATGTTTAGTTTGTTTGTTTATTTACTCTGATTCTTAAGGTCTTAAAACATCGATGTCATTTGGGAAAGAAGTCACCCTTAAAGGGTTTTGTTTCTTCTAGAAAAGAGAGGATAAGCCAGTAGCCTGCTGTTCCACCAGCATTTCTGTGGCCCAGTTAAGATGTGATCCTCAAAACTGGGAAGATACAAATACATGCTTTTTGATAACACACAGCACTGTGCATTCATCTCAGTTACACCCTATGACTACCATGGATTTTATGGAGTACCATGGTCTTTCTAACTAAAACCCTTTGCTCCTGGCCTACTCCCTTACTTCCAGAGAAACAAGGCATAACAAGAAGCTGGATGATTAAAAAAAATTTGTTGAAAATAAAACCTGAATCCACTTAGCCATTTTAGTCCTATTTCCTGTGGAACTAACACCTGCTTTCCCTGGGGGGTTCCAGGAAAGGCCTCAAGTAGTTAAATCAGTGAGGACTTTCTATAGCCATGATTGAGTCACATCAGAGACAGCACTGCTGTGACAGAGTTATTAAATGAAACAAGGAGCATCCCAAAGAAAAAGCCAAAACCAGATAATGAACCACAGCCCTTTACAGAGCAGTGTGTTAATCTCAATTCTTTTGAGCCAACAAGCAAGCTCGACCTACCACCCAGCGCCATCAACAATCCAAACCCTTTCCACTCTCTTTACCTTTCCTTATTGTCTTTCCACCTTTGCTCACAGACTCCCTGACTTACAGGTAACACATCTTGTAACTAATGAGTGTTTTTTTCTTACACAGTCCTGTAATATGGATATTGAACACCCCTGAGTAAGAAGATCTGGTTTCTGCAGAAGGGACATGCAAATCAGATTAGACAGGGATTTACTGATCAAGCTTCCAGCTCTGCTTTTTAATATTGCCCTTCTTAGATGGCAAGAATCTTACTGGGATTCTTGGTGACAGCTCGGGAGAGATTTTTCATGGTACAATTCTTTGATTTGGTGTTCTCAAGCTCGGTTGTTTTCTATGCACTTTGTTAGTATTGCCAGACTCCCAGAAGTCCTGCCAAAGATTTCTAGCCTACTTTTTAAAGAGAACCAGAGAACTCAATGAGAATATGAAAATAAGCCTACATGTCAGACCTAAAATAAAGGCACTTAAGTATTTCAGGGCATTTAGATGGTATAAAGTTACTTTTTCAGAGCAGAGAAGCAATGAAGAATATTGACCACATCAAACATTTGCTAGCAAAATTAAGGCAAGAAAGTCATTAGGCCTGAGACATACACTTACCATGTAACTCATTAATATGCCCTGAGCAGTTAACAGCTGTTTTCTCAGGAAAACTACTTTAGTGTTAATTGATTTTAATGCTACCAACACAAAATTAGCAGCACAATAGCAAGTGTTTGCTTCTTTCTGCACCTCACCAGGACCAGTTCAAGAAGCGCAAAGAAACCTTACACTCAGCTTTGGTGAAGGTTTAAGACAGTAGATCAGCTTTGGAATACGAACAATCTCATTTGCTTAAACCAAAGCACCTTGTTTCGTATCTAAGAGGTGTGAAGTGCTAGCAAATGCAAAAGGCTATCTTAATTTATGATCTGGTGGATAGGTTGGTCCACTCAGTTCGGCCTTTTAGCACAGCAGCATCCTCAGAATAAAATGGGCATCTTCAGAATAAAATGTAAATAATAATGGTAATGGTTTCCAGTTTGGCAAACACCAATACTGCTACCCTGTAACAGAATAACAATCCTATATAAGTTCACATGCATTCACAAGTATCTCACTGTAAGCTCTCAGCAGGGCAATGCAACCAAGATGGATCCAGCAGCATCTCACCAGAGGAGCAGCCAGCCAGAACTCCTGCCTGGCACACACACAGGAACAGAAAGAGCAGGAATGGGACCGGCAGGTCCACACACCCAACCTTGATCCATAGAAGCCCTGCAGGTGGCAATGCTCCTGCACAGCCCCGACGCCTGCCCTATCCTTACCACAGCAGACCCAGGTCAAGACCAGGCAGTTTTGCCTCTTTCTTCACCAAAGATGGCAAGGGCAGGTCCCCATCTTTGCTCTTGGCTGTTCTCAGCAAGTTCAGTCGGCCTTCCCAAGGTGAGCTCTTGACCATCATTACCTCTTCGGTCTTCATTTTACGGCAGAGGAATCCAGGAAGAATAAGCAGCAGTAGCAGCTTCCCCCAGCCCCCCACTCCCTGTGACAAGCTGCTCTTCCTGGGGAGAAAAAAAGTCACCCTTTCCTCCACAGAACCCATCACATCCTCCTGACCAAGGACTCCTCCTGAACACTTCCAGCTGGCATGAGCCCCCCGGTATTAGCTCAGCACGCCCACTGGTTGTCACCCCATACTCCAGTATTATCAGTTGCCTTCTCTCACTGCCTAAGAGCATGAGGAAAGCAGGTGCACATCTCTCAAGAGAGGCATGGGTTTTTTCCTCAAAACATCAGTTTATCGGGGACATCCCTTTGGGATTGGAAGCTCCCTTTTGCCACTAGTTTGAGGGACAGCAGAGGACGACAAGCAGAGTGCACAATACTGCCCATCTTCTAAAATGATCCCCTAGAACTCATTTCTTGGGGAAAATACTCTCAACAACAAAATAAAGCTTCTTGTGAGCATCTGAAGTTTACAATTTAAGTAGGTTTTTTTTTTTATTGCAGCTGGTTTAATATGATCATTTTTATAAATGTAGACCTGCTCATGCACACAGAGGCTGGAAATGTACAGCTTGCATGGGAATGCAGGCAGAAATCCCAATTTCACTCCCCATTCTGTGGCTTTGTCACACACACTTTATGGAATCACTGTTGCTTTTACGTGCTCAATAACATGTTCCAGTCAGGCAGCAATTGATATAAACACTACCATGTATGTTATGCAAAGGTTTAATCAAGTAATTAAAATCTAAGAGGGGAACAAAGTAGAGAAAGTGGAAAAACTTCCATGGTTTTGTTAAAAGCAGGAACTCATGCTGGGAGAAAAATTTTGCTGCATAGAGGATAACGACCACCTGACAATGCTAAAGTTCCCTTTACGTTAAATTGCTGGCAGATACTACTGAAAAACATTCAGCTTGTGCAGAAAACTAGAGGGCTATGAAACAGCAAATTTGGGGGATTGTTTTTTTAATAGATTTATTTAGTAGTCAGACTAAGAGTTAACTACTGAAGCAGAAAATAATTAAATTTTCTTCATTAACTTTTTGTTTACCATGTACATTTATTTCAATAGGTCAACACAAATAACCAAAGACTTTTGAAACTTCTTTTTCTGAACATTGTTTTACATTCAGAATGGCAAAACCTACTTGTGATTAGCCATAAGAAAGTCCATTTAATTTGAATTCAAATGCTCAGAACAAACCTTCATCCATACTTTAAGCTCTGCATGAATGTGATGTGGCACAGGAACACAAAAAATCTTGCACTCACACCTCCATGCCTTACAGCCACAAGTGAGTGCCCCGAGGGGAACTTCCTCACGTACAGTGGCCATTCAGTGACCTCCACGAACCTGCTGTGGTGACCAAGGGAATGCACACAACACACACACTGTATTAATCCTGCTCATCCTGACTGCATTACAACTATACACTAAGTTTACTGGTGTCAGTTTGGCAAACCCTGTGCAGAATCTTCTAGTATAGTTTCTCCACTGCTTGTTCAAGTGCGCAGGAGAGATTTAGAACCAGAATTTGCATGAAATCTCTCCTGTCTACAGGTTCCAGTCCTGTTCTCATCTTTCACTGACCATTTATAATTTCTTCTTTCTCCAGAGTACATTTTATATCCTATGCAGTGGAAACATCTTAGGCTTCAAATCAAAAGTAGTATCAGTTTCATTAGACATTTAAAATAAAGAGCAACTACTGTAGACAATCAACATAAAACACAGTTTATTTCCAACCATTTGCCTAATGCACACACAGACTGGTTTGTATTAATTAAACTGCATTTAAAAATAGCTTGGTTAGCTTTTAACCTTAGCAGTATTGCTATAGAGCTGAAGCTACACTGGTTACTGTAATTTGTTTTCATTTAGAGAAATGGGGTTAGGTAGGTACTGAACACTTCAGAGACTTTCCACAAAGAAATATTTATCTATTCAGTAACCTCTCTGCTGCACACATCTTACCCACATGAACATTTAACCTGTAAATCCCATGTTTGACGACTATATCCTCCTGAGCACACCAGTCAGGAGAAAACACTTGGAAACACAACAAATATAAAAAGATAATGAGCAAATAATACAAGATTGCAGTAACAACTGAAGTAGTCTCCTGTACTATTTCAAGCCAGAATACTGAAGCCTTAAACAATTCCCACATTTTAGCACTGACACAGAACTGCCATACACAAAGTATACAAGCAGGGGGAAAAGCTCTTTTTGCAAGAGGTAGAAAAGGTTTTATAAAATATTTAGGCACAATTCTTAGCAGTTTTAAAAGCCATCAGAAAGTTACAAAGTAATAATGACCACTATACATGTATTTGTACAATTTCTGTTTATTTTTACCCTTTGGAATAAAAGTATATTTCATGCACTCTCACATATTTTTTTTCTCCTGTATTGTTGGAAAACTGTTTTTCTCCTATATTGTAAGTGATTACACAGGTTTTACAGGCTCTTGGGAAGTCTTATCACCAGGAGTTAAACACAAAAACAGATGCACTATTAGTTAATGCTTTTTCAAGAGAAGCAAGGGAATGCAAATGCTGTTTGTATAGGTTCATGTATCAAAGAACAGAGAATCACACACATAAAATCCATAAAAATATTATTAGTTCTTTTGGTTTACTCCCACCTCAATGAAGAAGAGTGCTTTTAGAAGGGAAATTTTTCTTTTTTAAAACACAAATTTTCCCAAACGTTTGCTTTACAGTGCAGTGGTTATACTCAAATTTTCACGATACCCATAAATCAAAATACCAAGATCACTACATTTACCATGAGCTAAGAGCTACATTTACATTCACTTAGTGTCAGTTCAAACAGATGCCTTTCTTGACCTAAAGTATGTAAGGCTTTATGGGTAACAAGTTCTTATCGAAGATTTGCTTTATTCTTGTCACAGCATTTTTTTTTTTTTGCTCATTTTACTTTTTCTCTTGGTCTTTTTCTGCATCCAGAAGCGCTGAACGGATTCCTAGTTTCTTCAGCTCTTCTACGAGGTCTCCATTCTGATGCATCTGGAGGAGTATATCACAGCCACCAACAAATTCACCATTGAGGTACACTTGTGGGATGGTAGGCCAGTTGGAGTAGTTTTTTATTCCTGAATAAGAAAAAAAACAAAATTATTGAAGATTTCCCCCCTCTCCTAATAGAACAGTATTTTAAAAGGAATGCATTGCTTCCACCTGACTCTACTACTGATACTTGAATTTCTTTCCCATAAAGGCAATAAGATATCTATGTAACAGGAGCACTATCAGAAAAAAAACCTATGTTAGAGTTAGGTCTGCTTTTCACCCCAACTCAAAGATGTGGCTTTAAAGATATGGAGTCAGCTCCTATACTGACTTCAAGCAGGAACTGGAAAAACACAGCATCTCTTTTCACTCACAACAAGAAAACATTACTCTTTCAATCAATTACAGAAATGAGAAGTATTGAAAAATATTGAGAACTGTTTACTTTCTGTTATATTTCCCAGAGGGACTTTAAAATATTTTATGTTCTTACTGAACTCATACAGTTACACTTATTCCTGCAATTTCAATTGCAAGATACATTTGCCCCTGTAGAGGCCTTATAAATTTCAAATTGCTTTATCTTTCAATGCCAGACCTTACAGCACATGGGAGGGGCACAAAGGCTGAAGTGTCTCTAAAATACTCATTTCACAAAACACAGCTCAAGTCACAATTATCAAGTACAGAATTAAAGTTTAAAACTATACTTCACAGAAGGCAAATGTAAGACCACCCAAAAATATAAACTGATCAGCCGATACACATTGAAACCAGCTTGCACTTAGACATCACACAAAAAATTACACAAAAGAATCATTGTATGTAATTTGCCACTTTTTAAATGACTCTTCACACACAGCCATTATTTCTGCAGCAGAGGAAATAGCTAAAACCTACTGCTGCATATTTTTCTAACACGACCACAAGTATTTGATTAGGTGACAAGTTTTGAATTCAACATATTTATATATTTTCAACATGCAGTGCCTGGAATTTTTCCGCCAAAGGCATGAAAGCCCATACAGCAAACTTAAGCCTACAGAGGTACCTTTTCAGAACATCAGAGCCCACTCACCTTGGAAGCCAATCCTCCATCAACAAATATTAGACCTGAGTAGCTGATAGCACAAGAGACCTTGTTTTCCCTTTAGAAAACATTTTAGTCTCTAGAGACTATAAATGCAAAACTCAAAATATTTGAGGTAAAAAAATAACCACGTAAGGAAATTATGCTTGCTTTATTGGAACTTAAATCATTTTCTTTTTTAATAAATTTTTATAAGTGCAAAAATATACAGTGGGATTGTTACTTTAATGTATAAAAGATGCAATATAGCTAATAATTCCCCTTAGCAAAATACAACATGCTTTAAAAATCCACTAAAATAATAGTAACCTAGAAAAAAAGATTGTTGTGACAAAGCGTTCCTAACCACTATATACATCAGCTAAGAGATTTTATTCTGATTTCAGATTTTGTGCATGGACAACCCATGTTTTTTAAGCCCAAAATAGCAAGTTTAGCATATAAATCAAGGCCAAAGGGAACCCATAGCAAGCTAACTTCCATCATCACCACTTGTAACTTCTTCCTTAGTTTGCACAACTTTTAAGCTTTGATGTCAACTTGCATTTAGCAATATTTTTCTTAAATATTCTTTGGCCTTTGAGTACTCAAAACTGCTTAAACTGTCATAAATATCTTTTAACCCATCAAAGTTTCAATGAAGAACTGTGTTCCATGATTAAGACATGTCTAAGAATGACCCTGGTCAAAGAGCCACTGAAGATATGAAATAAGGCTTGTTTTTCTTAAGATACTGCAATGCTAAACATGAACTGAGAACCAAGGGGTCTGCATAATAAACCTACCACTAACAAGCATTCCAAGGTAATATTTACACCAATAATTCTTTCACAGAAATATTTTCTTGAAGGACCCAACTGAACACACATACAAGCACTGATAGTACTTTCAAGGAGCTATCCAGCTTCAGATAAAAGTAAGAATACCATCAAGCTCAGCTGCTCTGTGTGCTGCATTTCTCGTGCTGGACAAGCTGCTTTAAATGCCTCTGTGCTGGGGCTCACTCAGGTCACAAACTGAACACTCCCTCCACTGGCCACCGAACCTCAGTGCAGCAGTCACTGACACTGCTGCGGTGGTGTTAAAGCAACTTAGCCTGGGCTACACTTGCTGCACGCAGGATGCACATTTGTGATGAGTCTTTTGGACATCCCAAGGGATCTCCATCCCCCCTCTCTGCAGACTGGTTCCCTGCTGTACTTCAGAGGCTGCAGCTTCTGCTCTGAACCACCGCTTCCTTTGGAAAACCACACGCCACAGGTCAGGGGTTCAGCCTGACAGCTGTGCTAGCACATTTAAGGTAAGTGTGAAACCAGGATCGGTGCAAAGAGCTACTGAAACGGGTACCCAGCACACTCCCACCCCTCTCCCGAGCTTCACTTACCAATTCTCAGCCTCTCTTGGCAGCATTGGCACTAATGAAGGATGGGCCACATCAAAGAACTGACTCGAGCAACACTCATTCCTGCCACACTTTCTCCAGAACAGCAACACGTTTTCATGGACATTGCGGAATCATTAAGGTTGGAAAAGATCTCTAAGATCATTGAATCCAATTGTTACCTCAGCACCATCATTTACCAGTAAATATATCCCCAACCGTCATATCCACATGCCTTTTAAACACTTCCAGGGATGGAGATTCAAACATTTCCCTGGGCAGCCTATTCCAAAGCCTGAGTACCATTAGCACTGATACAAGTTTTACTGAGGGAAGGCCAGCCAAAAGTGGGAGAAAGGACCAAGAACATCACCAATTTTCCAGTGTGTAATCCCAAACTTCTCTGCCTCGGTGACCGGAACCTATCTAACGCTGTCCATCAGCTGAGAGCTGACTTAGAGAAACCTGAACTGCCATGGAGCCCAAGAGAGTGCCAAGGTCTCTTAAACCAGCTTTAATAAGGAAGGATTTGTGTCAGGGAACCGTATCTTCAGCTCAAGTTCAGACAGATCACATGAAGTACCAATAACTTTAATTTCACAGATCTGAGTTTTTAGGTAAAGAGGCCAGCAGGAGAGTTGTTCTAGCTTTACAGTTTGCCGAATTTTAGCTCAGAGTACGTTCCACCAGTTGAACGATAACTACCAAAAATAAGGTGTTTCAGTACATACAGGCAAGAAACTAACAGGCAATCCAGACATGCCTGAATTACCCTATCTCCAACAGCCTGCCCCTACTACAAATGTATAAGCACACATATACTCAAACATTTAAGTTACGTTCAGGTGAACACAGCTGTGGCCAGCTCTCATACAGCAATCTCCTTGCAGATCAGTGTCTTGTTGACGCACTTGATATTTTCACAGCTGAAAGTTCCACACCCCCTCAGTAGCCCCCATGCATGCAGTGCAGATTATGTTCACAGAGAGAGCCTAAGAAAGGCTCACATGGTGCATATCTAACTTTTTGGCACCAGAGGCCAGATCCTGGCCTTCAGGCAGCCACTGCTGAAATACAGTTGGCAACTTACAGAACTCCAACTTTGAGCAGCCCTGTCCTCTCCTCTGTCAGAGACTGCCACCCACAGAAGCAGGCACATCCTGGTTTTTTAGGTGCAGTAGGTAATACAGATGAAGCAGCACAAGAAGTCTGCTGCCCTTGAAAACAGCTGTGTCGTTCCCCAACTCTTCCAGGCTCTGTTCTTCGTGCTGGCTCTGGCACTCAGCTCACGGTACAAACTGCTACTTAAACTTGCAGGCCCAGTGATCCAGTTAATAAATTGAGCTGGCCCTCTGCACAGTTGGACAGGTGCCAAAGCTGGTGCATGGAAAGGAACAGAACAACTCCTTTAAGCACCTGAGAACCAGCAGGATATTGTGCAAGGGTACACTCCGTAACTGCATTCTATGTAGCTCAGACAGTGGAGGGCTGGATCAAGACACTAATTTCAACTTAAAGCTCTGGCAGCCAGGAGGGCAATAACCTCTCTCATTACCTAGCAGAAGACCAAGTTCATGTGGAGGAAAAATTTAAGTTATACAGAAAGAAAATACTATCTATTCACGTGGTCAAGTGCTCAGAGACTATAATTTATAAATGCACTGCCCGTTCACAGGCTAACAAAAGCCCCCTCAACCACAAGTGAAATGCTGATGGTCTGATTTCAGGGTTTTGTTTCCTGCATTTTTAGTTTATGAGTTTGTTCTAGTAAACCATACAATGAATAAATTCAGATACATAAACAAAGTTTAGAAAATTACCATTATTTGTTCACTTGCAAAGGCAGAGGAAGATTTACTTGAACAAAACCAACCTTCATTAACAAAAGATGTCATTACACAGAAATTCTAGTATCTAAGCTTTTATACCATACCAACTATTACAGCTGTGATTTGAAAAGCAAACAAGAATTGGAAAAATCAGCCTTTTAGCTAAGAGCTAATGAAAAACCAAATTAGTCAGATGACACCAAAACAAAGGAGAACAAAGTCACCTGATACATGCCACCATGTGGCTTTACAGCACATTTTAGTGTATTCTGGGCAAGAACTGTTAATGCCATGCACCTGCAAGACTAATTACTATGTACTTGCATATATTTTTTTTGTTTTAAAACTTTCTCAAATAACCACATAGAACCTCGACAGTCAGCTATGCACATTGAAGAGGGAAAGATGAAAAGCATTACCAAAACAGATTACTAGCTTTCCACAACTGGCAAAAAAACCTTATACAGAATAGCTACTACCACTTCAGCAGTAATGGCAAATACTATTACTAAGTATTTCTTGTGCAAATGATTAGCATAATTTTGTACTTTATCAAGAGAATCCCAGCAGGCAGTACCAGCTTGGAATCAAGTAGTACAAGTCCAAGCCATACATGAAATTTCACCATATCGTTCACAGGAAAGACAAAACCTGATATCGAAGTATTTTAGGGGTCTTAAATGCAGCTCTCTATCTCTGAACCAGGGAAGGCACCGTGGCAGAAAGAGCCCGATCTCCCAGCATCACCCTGCACACACAACTGTGCGCTGCTGATAACTGAGACCTCTTGAACACGGGGAGGGCCACAAAAACCAAACAGGGGCATTTGGGCAGCAACCTCAATGGCACATCTCTTCCGGTTCTACTAACACCCAAACAGAATCACAGAATTTATTAGGTTAGAAAAGACCTCTGAGATCATCATGACTGAACATCACCTTGTCAACTGGACCATGGCACTATGTGCCACATCCAGTGTTTCCTTAAACACCTCCAGGGACGGTGACTCCAACATCTCCCTGGGCAGCCAATCCCAATCTAATCACCCCTTCTGTGAAGAAATTCCTCAGGTATCCAACCCAAAGCTCCCCTGGCAAAACTTAAGACTGTCTTCTCGTCCCGTCGCTTGTTGCCTGGGAGAAGAGGCCGATCCCCAGCTGGCTACAACCTCCTTTCATGTAGCTGTAGAGAGTAATAAGGTCACCCGTGAGCCTCCCCTTCTCCAGGTTACACACCGCCCAACTCCCTCAGCCGCTTCAGACCCTTCCCAAGCTCCGTTGCCTTTATCCCCACGATGTTGGCCTCGTTAAAAAAAATAAAACACCCAAAAAAACAGAGCCCAACCCAGCCCACCCAATAAAGCAAGAAGAGACAAGTTATAGGTGGGACAAGCGGGCAGGGGCCGCTCCCACAGTGCCCGAGGTCAGGGGCCTTAAGACAAGCCCGACCTCCCGGCAGCTCCCGAGGGGCCTTCCCACAGGAGAACCGGCCCCGGCTCTGCGGCCCACCAGGAGCCGGCTTGGGCTGCACAGGCCCCTGGGAGGCGGCACCCAGAGGTGACCCTGGCCCGGCCCGGCGCTGACCTTGGCGGAGGTCGGGGTCCTGCAGCACGTCGTGGGCGCGGTAATCCTCCACGCCGTGCAGCCGCAGGATCTGCACCACGGCGTTGCTGAAGCCGCAGAGCGGCTGCGCTGGGCTGCCCTTCATGAACACCACCACCGGGTGCTCCCGCACCAGCCGCTCCACCGCCTCCCGCGACCCCGAGCCGCCGCCGCCGCCCTCAGCCCCGCCGCCCTCCCCGGCAGCCTGGCTGAGCGGGCGCCCGGCCCGGCCCCGCAGAG
>VWPU01023972.1:0-64468 GCA_013398955.1 Callaeas wilsoni | reverse complement strand
GTGGAGTCTCCCTCTCTGGAGACTCTCTCCACATCCCAAACCCACCTGGACATGTTCCTGTGTCACCTGCCCCAGGTGCCCCTGCCTGGGCAGGGGGGTTGGACTGGATGATCTGCAGAGGTCCCTTGGAACTACTCTGTGATTCTGTCTCACCATCAGGATCAGAGGACCAGGCCCTTTACATTAATTTACTTTTGCAATCCGTGTTACCACTGTACACTTTAAAGCAATGAAATGCAGTGGAACATTTGCTGAATTGGGGCAATGAATATGTTTCACTGGAAAGCTTTCAGGCTTTCCTCCCTGTGACCTGTTTACTCTGAGGACAGAGGGAAGGGGGAGCCATGGCAGGACGCTGCTGCAGGCTGTGTTCTTGCAGAAATAACTGGGTTAGCTCATGCTTAGCTCAGCCATCAGACAAGCAGCTCCAGCTTTGGCTACTGGATACCTTATTTTAAATTGATGCACTGTGTGGACAGAAGGCTGGTTTTAAGGTGGAGCTAAGCTGATTTCTCTTTATTTTATGGTTCACCTCAGAGGGCAGAGGTCCTCCCTGATCCTTGCTATGCTTTTGTACATACACATATATAGATATCTTGTAACACCCAAAGTGAAAAGGCTGAGTGAGAATTCAGCACTGCTTACCAATAAATATTGAGAGCCTTCATCTGTATCAAAGGATTATTGGAATGTGTGCTCTAGACATTCTGAGGCTTTACAAGGGGAGAGGTGTCCTCAGGAATGCAGATTCCTGCAGGAAGTCTGAGACAGCTGAGTGCTGTCCTGTGATGAAGCAGGTTTTGGGGAACACTGAGTGTTTTCTGCACGGCAGCCTTGGCACTCAGGCTTTACCGTAACAGGGCCATTGTAGGGCAACTAAAAAGGTTTCATTGTCATATAAGGGAGCAGTCAGTAGTTCCTAAAGCTCTTGGTGGCCGTGTCACCATGGCCAGGGAGAGAACTCTTGACTTCACTTATTTTAGTGCTTACTGAAAAATAACAAAAAAAATTTTCTGCCTACTGAAAATACAAAATGCCTGTATGTTGCTTCTCTTTCTTTAGCCTGCTCCCAGTGGTGATCTGAGTCCCTTTGATTCCTTTATTCCCTTTAGTTGACCAGGTTGGAATGCCTGCTTTCAAAACAGCCCTAAAATAATCCCTTGCCAACCTGCTGTACTGGATTAGCTGTAGAAATATTGGCTCCCCTCGTGTTCTTTCAGTTTTTAAAGTAATTTTTATTCCTTTGATGAGTAGCTGATTCAAAGGGGTTGCTCAGCTACCTGTCAGACTAAGCCAATGTGCCAAAAGCACTCATGGAATGAGGAGCAAAGTTTTAATGTGTTCTGACTGGTATCAGTAGCAAAATTCAGATTGACTTCAGTGAAGTAAACCAGTGTCCTAAATGAGTACGCCTTTGAGACTTTCAGTTCACATCCTGCAATGAGATATTCACAAATATCTGGTGGCCTCATAGCCACAGGGCATTAACTCTTCCTGCTGGACCAGAGGAACACGAACTCTGGCTATGAGTCCCAGATTGGACTTTCTGTGTCTAACATTCATTTTATCAATGGAAATACACTTCTGAGAAATAAATTCCATTCTCTTGATCTCTGTCTAGCTTACAAGTTAGTAAATGCTATGCTACATGTGGTAAAGGTGATAAAATGTTTTGTACAGATAGAATTTCAGTGATGCTCTGCTTGGACCTTGTATTGAGGTTTGGGATTTTTGTTTTGAGCTGAAAGATGCATATTCTGACTTAATCTCCTGGCATTTAAGGAGGTGCTGTATAATAGTTGATTTTTTAAAAAGGTTATATCTAAAGTAATCAAGATGAAGCAGGAGTGGGAATGCCCTTTGCCCAGGATGAGAAACTGGAGTGCATCTAAAGAGTGTTCTTGCTGCAGTTGGATTCTGTGTGTGTTGCTTAGGGGTGGAATTGCACAGAGGTGGGTTCCACACATGGTGCTGTTCAACCAGTGATTTTCACTGACATGCAGTAGAATTAATCTGAATAATTTTTTTTACTGTTTCGCTGAGTGAGATCAAAGCCAAGACCAAGCTCTTCCTCTTGCATTTCTTCCTCTGCCTACTGCATAGTCAGTCTTGGATCAGTTGATAAACAAACCTAGATCTGTGTTGTCTCTGTGACAGGGATGTGAAGGATCTTTTCTGGTCCAGGGAAGATGAGAATATAACTGGATTTCACAGCTTGCAAAATATGAATACAAGTTGCTGCCTTAAATGTTTTTGTACTGTTTTTGTGTTGCCATGAGGTAGATTTTGTCCTAAGTGTCTGTTTGTGCCACCCTGCTGTAGATGACACCCATGGGAAAGCACATCCCCTGCCCCTGGCTTTTCTGTTTTCTCGGTTTGGCAGTTCATCTTCTGTTAGTAGATACCTACAGAAAAAGAGCCTAAAGCACATCTGGCACATTATATTGAAGATGAACTCTACACAACACAACACAGCTGGAAACAAAGTTTGAAAAGGAGTCATGGCTTAGGAATTTAGGCCAGGGCTGCGTCCATAAAGAGCAAGAAAGTTTTGCTCGGTCTATTGGAGAAAATGTGCTGTTTTCCACAGGGCTTGGGTTTTCCCCCAGTTTAGTGGCCAGTGAGCACTGCTCGCTTCTCCTTGAGCTGGCCAGAGTTTCAGAAGAGTTGCCCCCAGAGAAGAGGTATCCTTCAGATAGCTGGACCCACGGTAAGAGCAATATAGTGTGGAAAAAGGAGAAGGCGCTAGGCAGGAATGTTTCATTTCTAAAAACCTCAGGTCACTTTGATTGTACCATTGCTTAAAACTTCTCTTCCATTTCCCCTCAAACTGCTCTTACAAATCTTTCCTGCTCTCTGTAGCGTGGTGGCTTTTCTGTGGTCTCAGAAAACCCTGTAGGTGTCTGCCAACGGCAGAGCCAGCAGCACCACGTGTGACTCCCTGAACTGCTGAGAGGTGTGTGAATTATAGAGGGAACTAAACCGTGTGCTGTGAGGCAGCTGCTGTGGATAAGCACTATTCCCTTTTTCTTCTCCCTGATACACATTTCTTCATTGTGGTTTTAAAGGTTCGTAATGGATAATTGTGAAGAACAGTCACGTTAACAAGAGTTGACTGGATCAGCACAATTTATTGTGGGGACTGACAAGATTCTCTGCCCCATTTCTGTGTGCCAGCAAGAAGAGAAATCCTGGCTAATCGTGGCAGTAGTTCTTTATAGTAATGGCACAATAACTGAGAACACAGCTTTTTATGACAGCTTAGAAACCAGAAATACAAAGTACAGCTTTTTTTGTGGCCCTTTGCGCAGGTGAGGACACATCCAGGACCATCAGATAAACCAGATTATATTCAACTTCAGTATTTTAAAAGCTTAAAGTTGCACTGGATTGATTTTTGGACTTCCTGGTGTCTCCAGAAAGCCTCTGGGAAACCAGCCTTAGGCAGACAGTGACTGCGAATAGCAGATAGTTTTAACACTCCTCCCTGTCATCAGTGTTCTTCTGCAGTCTGGTTTCTGTGTGTGTCTTCCCTAAAATGTTGTCTCAGCACTAATAAAAGCAACAGATATTTGGCTGCTTTATGATTTGGGAAAGTGTACGTATTTTCTGTGTTTTATTGCCTCTGTGTTAGAGATTTCACAAAGAGCTGCTTAATGCAATGTCTGTAGAAACAGAAAGATTCTGCTCACACTGGAATCAAGAAGTTGCTCAGGCATTTTCAAAACCAGGCAATTTTGATGGTCATGACCATCAGAACAGAAACGAGCCTGAAATTCAGTGTGTTTGTTTTAATCCTTGTGTTCCCTCTGACTTTCTCTTTCTTACTCTGCAAGGCCATGCCTGGAGCTCCCAAGCTAGTGAGCACCCCTGTGGTAAATATCTGATATATGTCTGCTGCACTGCCACCATTTGGGTCAGGAGCATCCCAGTGGGACACGTGCATGGACTATATTGTTAAAAGCTCAATAAAATACAGAGGTTTTGAGTGGTGCCTACCCTACTCACAGCTAAGTGCTTGTGTCTGGTAACCCTGTAATCTCCTCTGCCTGTGGAATTCATGCTACCCAGATATCTCTGTTACTTTCTGTGGACTGTGTTTTGATAAATAATCCAGGGGAAAATCCTCGGTTTGATTAAGTAGAGGGGGCTTTGTTACCATTTTTGAATGTCGCTTTTGTTGAAATGCTTACTTATTTCTGATGTTCATCCTGCAGGTAGGTAAAGTCTGGATATTGGCAAACGTGTGCCTCCTTTGCACACCCAAATCCTGGTGTGTGAGCACAACACACACCTGCACACAAAGTACATGCACCTCTTCCCAAACCAAAATGTGCCCTTTAACGGGAAGGCTGGCTAAAAACGGTGCCAAAAGAAAGGAGAAGTATTAATGTTGCACAGACTAAGGAATTGAGCAAGAGGATGCTTAGTACTGTTCTCCAAGTCTGGTTTTAAGGGAATTTTTAATCAAATTTTAACCTGCTTTCAGCAGCTACAAACCTCACTGAAGTAACTAGGCCAACATCCCCAGCAACAAAATGTTTGTGTGCTGCAAACTTACGTGTAATTTTGTAAAAATTGCCGATTTTCTGTGAGTTGCTTTATCTGATTTGTCTGTCAGTGGGAGCACAGAACCAGTGAAGTACATAGATCAAAGGGGCAGAAAAATGAAGTGCATTAGGAGAAGTGATAAGGAACTATGCAAAACAAAGTAGCTTTCTTATTTCACTTTACATTTCACCTTCTTGCTGCTACGTTTTTTTCTGCTACAAACTGTCACCTTCTGCTTCCTCAGCTAATGTTTTAGGTTCATTTTGCATGTCAAGATGGTGCAAGCTGCCAGAGCCACTGGCACCCATTTCCTGAGCATCTTATGCCCCACGTGTATCTCCTAACGCCATTTGTGTCAGTGTTAATGCCGTAGCTTTACAGCCCCACTGCTGCCACGGTGAGAAAGACTTCGAGGAGAAAATAAATAAAATCCGCTTCATTCACTTGCTGCAGCGCAACATAAGAAGGTGGCGTAGGTTCCCTTCCACGGAATTTCAATCAAATCCAGCCAGTTGTTAGCTAATGGTATTTTCTGCCTGCATTGTGACTCAATTAGAAGGCATTTATGAATCTGCATGGAAATGAAATGAGGGCACAGTGCTCAGACACATTGTTCTGCTTCTTCACCTATTACCAAGGAAGTGACTCAATAATTGTATTCAGTTTAAGAAAATACTTTGAGAGGAAATGTTTGTAACAAATATTAAAAGTACCAGCTCGGTTTTTAAGCTATTTCATCTTTACATATGAGAAGCTCTATTTTGTGTTACTGTCTGTTTCTATTTCTTTTTAAAGGTTTCCATTTTCAGTTTCATTCATAACAAACCTGACACCTAAGACAAAGCACAGGTTACCTCAGTGAGCTCACATGCAATTATTCCATGGCTGGCTGTCACCTGCATGTCACCTGTGTGTGACAGGGGATGCCACTGCAGCTCTGGCTCCCAGACAATGCAGATACAATACTGTCCAGAATACACGATAAAGTGTAAAGTATATGATGTGGGAAGCGTCAAGGTTTTGGTGGCACCATCCCTGTCATGACAGAGCTGTGATTTAACTCCTGCAAACAGAACCAAGATCAGTGATAGATTCATGCAATTGCTACCCTGTGGAGCAGTAAATCACTTAATGCTGAAATAACACTGATTTTAGAGTAAGACGAGACGGTTACCACAATAATTTAACACAACAGACAAGGGAACATGCTGCAGCCACTTGAAAATGGCAGGGCAGTGCTATTTAAGGACTGCCCTTAGCAACAACCAAAAAGTCACCCATTTTTTCACTTCCTGGCTGTAATTTCCAGCCATCTTCTAGTAAGTGCAAAAACTAAGGAACAAATGTATGTCTTTTTGGTTGCTGCTGGATTACCTTCAGGACTTCTCTGCTCCAGACCTCAGACCTCTCCGAGAGAGAGAGTTTGAGTTCAGGGTGCTCAGAGTGGTGCGTGATGCTGTCCCAGGGAGTCGGCTCCGAGCAGCTCGCAGCACATCAGGGGCTTCGGGACAATCTGACAATCCTGCTGCTCCTTGAACTGCCAAACACAAGTTTCAGCTCCAGAGATAAACACCAGCTCGAGACAAAGGTGAGAGAGCAGTGGTAACACGTCCGAGAGCAGCGTGTCCCTCACATTTCCTGCTCGGGCATTCCCGCAAGACTGACTCCAAGGGAATAGGCTGGAGCAGCACCACTCCTGTAAGCACTTGGGGATGTCCTTGGAGGTTTTCCATCCAAACTGCCCTGAGTTCATGACATTAGGCGTGACTGCAGTCTAAGGCCAGGGGTATCTCTTCCAGCACATACTTCAGGTGGCATGGCTGATGCTCATTTTTCCCTTCAGACACGCTTCCTTCCCTTTCCCAGAAAAAAAGTGACACTTCTTGCAACCTGCGTAAGCTGCAACTTCAACTAAAGCTGGATCTCCCTCACAACACAGTTGAAATATTGTCCTCTTGTAGCATGGAGTGACAGGTTGTGATAAATAGACTGTTTCTCTGACTAACATGTACCTAGTCAAATATTAATGAGCCGGCACACAGAAGCATGAAGTAATCTTTTGTTTTTCATTAAGTGCATAGATTAAAGAGATGTTGCTTTACTGTAATGCACAGAATTGTCATTTCAGCTTAGAGTAATTGTTAATCACCTCAAATTGAAATGATCCTTGGTTTTGTTTTAAAGAGCATAGAAGAACAAGAAGTAGAGGAAAAACAGAAGTAGAAATGGAATATGAGACTATAGTGAAAGTGAGTGAAAAATTCCCCTTTTTATCTAGTAATGCTGATGTTGTTTTCATTTTACATGTCAAAACCAAGTCAGGATCATCCACAATTTACTGCCTGGTGGTTTTTCTGAAATCTTTGAGCAATTCTAGCCCGGATTATTACCTGCTAGCTGCATAACATGAGCTGCCACTGACCATTACATCCCTTCGGTACCGCAAAAGCGATGTGTGCCTTCTTCGGATCATACCCCACCCCATCGTCTCCCTGCCTGTTTTATTTATTGCTGCTTCTGCCCCACCTCAGTGCAGCCATCAGGGGCTGTGTGTAACAGCATGATTGTCCCAGCTTTCTTGCCACAGCCCTTTGGGTCATGGGAATATCCTCTGTTCTCTGCTCACAGTAGCTGCAGTACTCTCGGATCGGAACACCAGGCACTGTGAAATTTCTCTCTGAAGAGGTAAAGAAGATTGATTAATGCGGGGGTAGGAATTGAGAACACCTGAATGTAGAAGTGGGAGGTGGGGAAAGGTGTTGAAGGTAGGAATTCTGGGTACCTCTGAAGATTAAGCTTACCAAGTAGATAAATTAAGGATTTGTCATCTGGGACACCAGAGTACGGGATAAAGAAGGGATTAACCAGGGCATCACAGCAGAAGGAAGAATTGGGGTACAAAGAGAAAGAATTGATGAATGTGGATCAGTAAAACAGGATTAGTGAAGCCTAAAGGGGAAGATTTAAAGGTAAGAGAATGAGTTTTTCAGGGAGGAGGAGAACAGAAGACAACTGAGGAAAGGCAGGCAAAGCCTGGAGAAGAGATGAAAGTAGATTAAAGTAAGGGAGTTTTCCTCATTGCTTTATGGAAGGGCTAATGATGACAAGTTGGTGATGGAATGAAGTATTATTTCAGGTGTGTTTGCTGTCAGATGTGATTATGTATAAGCAAACTTCCTGTGTCCTCCTGCAAACACACACATGCCAGGAGGGCTTGGGCTTTCACCGTCAAGGGGGTAGCAATAAACCACACAATTTTGTCACTAAATCAGGGGATCCTGCTTGCTTTGTATTTTTATTTACTGTTTTGCCTTCTACTGCTTTCTTCTGGACTGCTTTGATATGCTTTGCTTGTTTGGGGAGAGAACTTCCATGGTTCTCAGTGAGGGCTGTATTGTTCTCTTAGCCTGTCTGGGTTTTTTAAATACTTAAAAAATGTCCCTTTCTATGGACATGCACTGGCAAGGAAGAAGGAACCAACTCTGGGTATTTGATCTGTGCCTTCCACAATACAGATTGAGTCCTGTGCTTTACAGAAAGGCAAGGGCCAAGTTTGATTTATGAAGTGAATATAACTTGGTTTTTCAGGCTTTTTTTGCTGTGAATCACCTGCCTCTGCTCACAAAGTCCCCAACATATTCCTCGTGTATCGATTCACATCATTACGTGCTCACAGTTTATTTAAAGGTTTTTACTGTTGCATAATAAGTGAACATTTTTCTCAAATGCTTGTTAAAAATAACACCATTGCAAATATTGTTTAGCTATCTTATTGTGGCAGGGTTAGAGATTAAAAATGTGAGGTGGGGCCTTGATTTCACGAGTGCTGTTTTCCTCTTGGACACAGGCAAGGGAACTAAACGTGTGTTTCCTGAGCACAGTGGTTGTGACAAAAGAAAGCAGAGCCCATAATGAATATGTTGGCACCTCCACAGTATTCAAAGGAGTGACTTACTGAAGATGGCAAGATTAAACTGGCAATTGCTCACTAGAGGACTGGGATTTCTTTGTTGTTTGTGTTTAAGTGACAGGAGAATATTGATTTCTGGTCCTGAGGGATGTGCTGTCTTCCTTTCCTGAAAAGCAGGAGGATGGGAGTAGAGATGAGCTGCCTCGAAACAGCTTACTGAGCATTTGAAAAAAACAGAGCTTGTTTTAGCTCTGTTCTTGTCATACATCACTTACATTTTAAATAATATGAGGCCAACCTCCTATCACCTGCCTGGGTCAAGTTAGGATATTTTGGGACGATGCTGGGAACCCAGGCAAATCCAGCTGCTCCTGCACAGTTAAAAGGAAATCAGACCCCAGAGAAAAACCTTCTCCAGTGAGAAGTAAGTACTCATTACACCACTGGAGTTACTCTTTCCTTGGCTTCATCCTGCTCTCAGAACTTCAGCCTCATAGACTGTGTAAAGAGTGGTATTAGGAGAAGCTGTGCATGGTGGAATTGCCATTCAGTGCACCCTACCCATGCATGAAAACTGGGAAACAAAATGGATTGGCACCAAGTACTCAGGGAGCACCAAAATGGAGTGAAGGAATCCATCACACTAAAGCAAATATGAGAATAATGTGATGTGAAGAAACATTTGTTTTCACCCCTTTCTGCTCTTACTGCTGCATCTGCAGGACAAGGCATTTGGGATGCTCTGAAGGACCGGGATAGGGAAGGGTAGACAGAGCAGAAGGAGAGAGTCTGTTTTTCCTGCAGGACAGAAAGGAATATCTCAGCTCCTACTCTGGTGGAGTAAACCACTGGCTTTGGACTGAACAAAACTGATCACCTCAGAGAATATTTCTGTGCAGGAGAGGCACAGAATCCTTCTAAGCCACGATAATAGCTATGCAGAAATATAGAGAAATTGCCTAAATTACAGCTTCTATCAGGAGCTGTTTGAATCCTCTAGTGACTAAATGTTAGACAGCTACAGGAAGAACTCCCAGGTAGTTCACAGTTTTGTTTGTCAGCAGTAGAAACCTAAGATAAAATTTTGATACAGAAAGAAAAGAATGTAGACTTGCAAGTCTGGTCTGAGCCCACAGCCTTGTTTCATTCTCTGCGAAGTGGGTTTTGCACAAGGATGTTTTTGCTGGATAGGAATAGCTCTTAAGAACTCTAAAAAGTAAGACCTAAAAGCTACTGCTGCACTTTTCTCATCCTTTAAGCTGTGTTTCAAATGGACACTTAAGTGCACGAGAGAGTTTTTCAGTGAGGCTTCAGCCATATGCAAGTGTTGTCTAGGATCAAGCTGTCCTTTTTCCTAAAGCTGGAATTTTGTAACTCTTTTGACAGCTGTTGCACGCATCCAGAATTCTGCACCGTGCAACTTCAGCCTCCAGGTTCAGCTACTGCATGGCCTGTGGGAATGATACTGCACCGTGGTGCCTCTCATCCTGACAGCTTTATTTTCACAAAATAGGTGTTGATGCCTGAATAAAACATATGGTGTGGAGCTTACAGGGTAAATTATTTCACAGCCTGCTGATACTGAAAGCTAGCATTTCGAGAAATAGCTTACAGTCGCTCATCTGTGGTCCTCCTTGGAATTATTTCTGTTAGTAGATGTGGAAGTGCCTGTTTGGATCAGGTTTATTCTGCAGGGTGTTGTATAGGTCAGTGAGATCTCAGTGTAGTATTTCTGCTCTCAGAATGCTCCTTTCTGATGAAATTTTTGCAGGTTCAGTTTCCAGAGCAGAGGTCGAGTTTCAGAAATCAGTATTCCTCATGGGATTGTCTTGCAGCAATTAAATATTTCCCTGTTATTTTTACTAAAATCCAGCTTACACCACATAGCCTGGATGCTGCTGGAGGTGGGAGAGACCAGCCTGTAATGCCAAGAAGCATGGAAACTGTAGGAGCTCCTGGGAATGATAACTCACTGTCGGTCTTTCTGTCAGGGGATCATTGTAATTCCAAGCAGGGGCTCGTGCTTTCCATGCCATAAAGGAATAAATTCTGCAGTGACTTCTCCCCAGTTCCATGTCAGTGTTAACGCCTCCTCTTGGCCTGGAGTACCCTTCATTCCCATTTGTATTCAGACAGGCGCTACTGCAGCTCCCACTTGAAAACACTAATTGGTTGAAAATGAATTCCAATTTTTAAATTATTACTTAGCTTTTTTTACTTTTGAAGTGATGTGGTTTTTTTAAGACTGGAGTTAATTTCTTGTAATATCAGCTGCCATGTAATGGTTGCAACTCATAAGCAGATTTAATTCAGTGATATAAACCATGTTTGAGGATTTACATAGGCCAGGATCCTCTCTGTTGGCTACTGCAGGAATTGATACAATGTGGAACAGCAGTAAGCCTGCTCGCACGTCCACATCCTTTATGGGAAGAGGTGTCTGTTTTTCCATCCAGTCACCAGTAAAGAGGACAGATTGTAAATATGGATGTTGCCTGCTCAGAAGTTGAAATATTCTGTGCCCTCCTGAATTCCTTTTTGAAAAGTTTTCTGGGCTTCACCACAAGTAAAGCTTCATCACCCAGTCATCTGCCAGAGGTGCCCACCATGACACTGTGTGTTTTCATGTCCAATTCTATCATTGCCCAGAGACCCTGAGCAGGTCCCTCTCCACAGTACGCTGGAGATCACACGAAAAATACAGATCTTTGATAAATATCTCACCAAAGATCCTCTTTGTACCTGTCCTCCCTGAACAAACTGCATCTTTTGTAGGAATATTTCAGTAACATGGTTTTTCCCCCACAAAACCCGTGTTTATGCCAGTGGAGTCATTATATTGATGTACTTAAAATATTCAGATGTCTTCCCTTTTTTATGTGTGTGTATATGCATCCACAAGCACACAGACCTGTCACAAGAGGATTGACTCAGTATTCACCCTTGTTTCCTCCCTATAGCTCATTAATATGAGTAGGAGGATGCTCTGCCTTTCCTTATTTAGAAGTACAATTAACCATAGGATGCAGGAGACAGGGAACTGCTGGTGGAGCAGGCAGAGGCTGACAGGGAGTGAGGTGCAGTGGCTGGTCCGATTTAAAGAAGTCTCTCTCCCAGGTATGGTCCCCTCCATCAGAGTGTTTCAGCTGCTTTTATTCTAATTTCTGTGGCAGGAAGGTGCCATTCCCAATACCTGTTTGAGCCAGCTGAGTGTTATCTTTGGCTCATCGGCACTGCAGGCACGGAGGATTTGGGAAAACAACACCTACCAAGGAATGGCTGCACTCCTTAAAGTAACCCCCTTCCCTTGGTCAGTGCTGCTGTGCCAGGCGTGGCAGTCCCTGCTGTGCCTCTGACAGGTGGCAGCAGGAAACAGCCCGAACGGGACAAATGCCAAAGTGTAGCTTCAGTGTATCCGTGAAGCAAAACATGACCAGACAAGAGATGTTCCGTTGTCCTTAGATCTGCTCTGCAAAGACAGGAAGACTTAAAAGCGTGGGTTGGAGGCTTCTTGGAGAGCCTTGAGCCATAACAGCAGGAGAAATTAAAATTGGTGTCTTCTCCTGATGTATGGACCAGATATTCCTCTGCAACCAGCCTCCTCCTGACTTCTGAAGGAGTAACTTCACAATTTAAATTCCCCATCCGTTGCGTTTGTAATTATCCTGTGCAGAATCTCCTGAAGCAGCTCTCCTCCAGGTTCTGTATGTTGCTGCCTTTCCTTTGCATTAATCACGGGAGCTCTTTTCCCTTTTGCTTGAGAGCAGCCGTGCCGATCGATCGGAAAATGGATGCACTGGAAAAGCAACGCTGCGAGTTAAACATGGGCACTCTTAAGCTTGCGGCTTCCGCGGCCTGTGTCGACCTGTGACAGGAGAGAATTGTAAACTGAGAAGGAGTTCTCCTGTGGATTCAGTGCCCCCATTATCTCTCCTTCTCTATCCGAAGGGCTGAGGAAATCTTTTTTGTTAGCCAAGACAGCTTGGTGCTTCAGCTTAATTTTCATTGCATAATTTTAAATACAGATCGTGCCGACAGTGCCGCAATTAATGGATAGCCTAAAGACTTATTATTTCAAACTAATTGATATGTAAGAAAGTTTAAATAACATAAGTGATAAGAATTTTTTAGGAATATCTTCTGTAACTAACTCTGAATAATCTTTTTACTGTTATTTAGAGTAGCAGATGACTTTATTATTCACTCACCGTCACTAAATCTAATGTCTGTCTGTATTTCTCTAGTTCTAAATAGATTTCCACAAGATGGGGAAAAGATGACATTTTATAGTCCTTGTTCTGAAAGTGGTTTTTGCAAGTTAATAATGTCCTCTATTTCTGATACTTGTCTACCATCATTTGAAATAAATACTCCCTAAGTTCCAGATGAATTTCTGTTATCCTCAACAGAGATGTGTACTCTACACATTTTTAAAAGAGAGCTTTAAAGTGAGAAACGCTTTTAAAGTACTCTTTTGCTTCTTCAAATCACTTGATCACTTATGAAAGGCCTTTATTTTTGTAGTGTTCATTAAACTTATCTTCAGCTAGATTGTGATCAAAATTGGCACCAGAGAATACACTGTAAAGCTGTAAGACCTCTCAAGAACTTTTTAATGCTTTTGGAAGATGTCAAGCACCGAAATAATAATAAAACACTGATAGAGCATTAAAAAGATAAGTTCTTGTAATGGAAAGAGGTTTTGTTCTACTGCCAGTGTTTTTTTCTTAAATAAGGTTTTGCATGGTGCAAAACCTTTCCAAGAGAGAAGCTACCAATAGTGATACACATAAATGAAATCAGATTAAAAACAAAGTGAAGCTCTGGAGGGATCATGTTAAGCATTTTGATGGCATGCCTCTCAGTGGAAAAAAAAGCAAAGGGCTTAGTGAAGTTCCATGAGATTCATCTCAGTTCAGGCTTGACCCTCTGGTGAACTGAACTTTGATGAACTGTATTAACTTCAGGAGGAGAGAAGCCAGGGACCAGCTCCAGCTGACAGTGATGTCAGTGGAGACGCTCGTGGTTCCTGTAGTAGGCTTGAGGTCTGGGGGAGGCCCCAGAGTGACCTTCTCGTGCCCACTGAGCTCGGCGGGGACAGGAGACACCAGAGGAACTGATTCTCTGAGTAGTTTTAAGTTGTGGTGTCCCTTATCCTCCTGTCTCTGCTGGCTTCTAGGGAATTTGTATCCCTTTTCCTGGCAACAGCAAGGTCTGACCACAGAACTCAATGGCAATATCTTTAAGAGATGTGTTCAAGAGGACTTCCTGGCTGCTTGGCAAGATGGAAAGCCTTCCATGGCACAGACACACACAGGCACTGTGACATTTTCTGTCACAGGGGCTCACTGGACGTGTCTCACCACAGCTGAGAAGAGGCTGTGAGGCCGCTTGGGCTGCAGCATGAGCAGGGTGGCAGTTCCTCACCCGGAATAGCATTAGGAGGGAAAAACACCCGCAGCAGTTTGCCTTCCTCATGGAGCTCAGGTGCTGGACAGAAACCCAGATCAGGTTGTACTCAAAGAGAGCGAGGTCTGGACGTGAGAAAGGCATCTGCCCTTCTCTGTGGGAAGTTGTTATCTCTGGTCTGTTGGAGCAGGCTTGGATTTTAAGCAGCAACCTGGTCCCTTTTCCCAGACTCCCTCATGCCTTGCAGTTTGATTAAATTGAAAAAGGGAGTGATTTTCAGGTGAAAACCCTGAGCCACTAAAACACAGCTTCTGCACCTCTTATTTTGAGGCAGATTACCCCCAGATCTCTGCTGGATCAGGAGCAAGCCCTTCATGCCCTTTTGTTCCAGCAGTTCCTTCACTTGATCTGGTCGGTTTGCATCTCTACTTGTGGCTGTAGACCCAAATTGTAGTTCCAAACCCCGTTAAAGCCAATCACTGTCCCGTAGACTGAAGTGAACTTTGGGTGTGTGCTTTAACAGGCATGAGTTCAAGCTGCTCTGGGCAGCA
This sequence comes from Callaeas wilsoni, assembly GCA_013398955.1. Lineage (NCBI taxonomy): Eukaryota > Metazoa > Chordata > Aves > Passeriformes > Callaeidae > Callaeas > Callaeas wilsoni. Next base: position 50,047 of record VWPU01023972.1, on the reverse strand, counting down.
GTGGGATGGGCTTTGTCCTGTTGATCTGGCTTGATGAAATTACCATATATGTCAATTTTTGCATTGTGGGATGCTTGCTGAACAGCACTGAAAGAAAGTTTTCTCCACGGGTCATTTAAACTTGATGGGTAATTAGAGAGTTGCCTAAGTTTGCAGCAGTCAGCATTAACACGAACTTTGGAGAAAATGTTTAAATGAAAAACAACTGAACTGAAATATTAATCCCTTGAACTTAATCATGAGGATGGCTCTGTTAACGTCCCATTGCATAGTACTGCTTAATCCAGTAACAGGAGTACAGACAGCAGGAGGAGGGTTGTTTCCTTTAAAGCTCATCGTAGTATCAGGAAGTAAAAACCTTCAGGCTATTTTTAATTAGGCTGAACCACTGGGCAGTCACTCTTACATTAAGCTCTAAATTTTTAATAGTTGCAGTTAAAATTCTACACTAATTTTGCTTCTCAAGTGAAAAAAAAAGAGTGTATTGTGTAATACAGTGTGAAACGATGAGAAGTGTGGCTGTATGGATGAACTCATGGTGGAAGTAGAGGGATGAGAAGATAATCATAGTATGTAAACACATATATAAACTTGCCAGACTCAGAGTCCCCAGTAGCAATGATACATCTCCATTTGATGATCATTAGATAATAATGAACATATACATCAGCACATAAGTTTGAATCAGGTCCCAGCTTTTTGTCATTGTTAAACCCAGCCTTCAAACCTCCCTGATGCTTGGAAGTACAAAGGCCAAAATAGTGAGCCATCACTTCTGGAAGATGGAAAATGAGGGATAGAGGCTCTGTCTCCACTGTTAAACTTCTGCCAGGTTCTGAATGGATTTTTTTCATTAGCCTGTTACGTTAAAAAATAATGGGTCTGTCACTAAATTGGCTCATTATTTGGGGAGAGTCAATGCAAAAGTCTCTGCTAATAGTAAAGGGGAAGCCAAATTCATGTTGTTGATGAGTTAGGAAATATTTTGGAATAGCCTTCCTTGTTACAAGGGATTACAGAACTGCAACTACTTGAAAAGATTTTCAAAGAAACTTCTAAGGCTTTGATCTTTATTCAGAGTGTGCTTGCTTTCTAGTCTAGAAACATTCATTTTTAACAGGGTATTAGGAGAAGGACTGACTGCTCAGTAATTTTCCAAGCAGACTTTTCAGTGAGGCTCCATCCTGCAGAGGCTCTCTGGTGTGGAGAGCTACAGTCAGTGCAAGGTAAACTTCAAAGTGCAGCGGAGGCTTTATCAGTGTGATTATTTCTGAGCTAATGATGGCTTACTTCTAAACCTCCATGCAGCTCCCTGACAATTATCAGTGACATGGAAATCATAGTGAGTGTGTACTTTAAGAAAGGTGCTGTCTCAAGATGCGCAGCCCTCAGTGTGTGTTTGGAGCTCTTAAAACTCGAAACAGGCTCGAGCGTCGGGGCAGAGCAGGGTATGGCAGTGAAAGGAGGTGCCAGACCTAATCACAGGGTGAACTGTTCCTTTTGCTTTGAGGAGCACAGTGATGCCACTGGAGAGAGACAGAGAAAGAGATTATTTATTTCCTTTTCATTGTCGTGTTGGAGGAGAAATCTCTTGCGCTCAGAGGGAATTTTTCTGCGGCACTGATGGGGCCTGTTAGAGGTGTCCTGCCAAGAGTCAGACACAGGCAACACTGTAATTACCTATTAGCAAGGTGGATGTGAGAGACTGGAAAGTGCTTTGTTAAACTGAATCCAGAGTTCAGTTTAGGTGAAGATCCAAAAGCTGTGCTGTGGGTTCCACCACCTTCGTTTTCAGATCTGTACTTCGTCAGCTACTGAGCCCTCACACTGGAAGCCTTAAGCACCTGAAACTTTCTTTTCTTGTCTCTCTTCTTTCAAAAATAACCAGAATCTCTCACTTTGAGGGACACCACCACTTTCAGGCAAAACACAGTAAATATTAAGTGGCCCTGCAGATTCCATGGCCCGTTGGGGACATCCTGCTCTGCTGCTGTGGTGCTGCTGAGTCCCGCATTCTCTGGTCCGCCCGGGATTTGAAATATTTCTGGAATATATTGTTGCTGTTGTAACCTCAAGATGTCATTTAAAATGAGTTTCCAAGGGACTGTCATGACCTCTTGGGATAAGAGTTACAATGCTGCTGCTCTTGGAAGGCCTGTGCTGTTGGACAGTCAGCTGCCTGTTTACAGGCTGTTTTGGAGGCATCGTGGAAGTGGAAAAACATCACTTGTTAGAAGGTAATGGCTACACTGATTTTTTTGTTGTTTGTTTTGCAGTATCCAAAATACGGACAGCACTTTAAAAAAGGACCAGCTAAGAAGCTCTCTTTGAGCTCTGTCACTCGAGTTATTTACCCTGGATCCTCCCCAATAAACTAAGGGCAGTATCTGCTGATGGATAAGATTTCAGGGGAGTTTCTCCAGATTTATTGCATTGAAACTGAGCAGATTCTCCTTTGCTTACAGTGAAGATGGCTTACTCTAGTGATGGTAAAGAACAGAATCTCAGAATCTAGCCTTAAAACGCCCGTAGAAAGGGGATTTTTTTCCTGCTCATTCTAGCTCAAATTATTTTTATTCATATGCATCATGAGGTGCATAGGTCACACATTTATGGAGTTGTCTAAGAGCCACTTGACAGCTTAAGAAAGCATTTTATCCACAAAAGCAAACTGTTACATGAAATAATCATCAGAAAGAGGAGTAATTCCAAGTATGCAGCTTACAAGACACAGAGCAGGGCTTTGCATGAGAATAAACTGCCGTACTTTTGAAGAAACAGGAAACAAGAGTTACTGTGAAGAAAATCCTCCCACAGAATTCAGTACAAGCTATTTCTTTAAATAATTTCTTTATAGGAAATGCAAGAGATCTTAAATTGCTGCTAATAATACAATTTCCAGTAGGAAAAGATCACCAGTTTAGGCTTTTGCTGTAAGGACCTTCTCTAACCCAGAAGTTTCAGTGTACAGGTGTATATGTGTTTAATATGTGTATAACCTGTGCAGCACTGATGGGCATCTCGCCACCCAAACATTTATTTTTAATCAGTTATTGGAGCAAATGTTGCTTTACTACACAGAAGGTAGATATGAGTTGCCTTATGAGAGTGTTAAAATCCAGGAGCCGAGGTCCTCTTGGTTTAATTGAGGCTGCAGTTAATAAAGGCAGAGACACAGATTGATGGAGGCCCCAAGGTTACAGGCTGGTGCCTTGAGACAGCAGATATTGAAGGGACTCATTTATGTGGGGTCTTGCTGCACCCTCGGGGAGGCAGAGCAAATCACCTTTGCTTTAACAGGAAGAGACACGAGCTGAAACAAGGCAGATAAGGGAGACAGTGGGAGGGGCAGTGTCTGTACAAGGGGCGATAACACGGGATGTGTTATCCACTCCGTGGCTGTGACGCGCTTCAGGTGATTGTTGGTGGTGTTTTTCAAGGAGAGTGCCTGGACTGTGCAGCCTGTTGGCACGGGCAGGCAGAGGGGCAGTAGTGGATCAGCCAAAACTAGAGCGGAGCCAGCAGCCCCGGTCTCGGGAACGGCACGGAGACTTTGTGGGGTGGGGAGATCGGCCTAATGGCTTCGACCTTGTGGGAAGGACTAGGGGAGCATCACCTTCAGGGAGGGAGGCAGAGAAGGAGTCCGGGAATTGGTGTGCCTGCTGTCTCGCATGGTCTGGAAAGTAACCATTGTTTGAAAATGCAGAGATGTCCTTGTCTGAGGACAGGACTCATTAACGGGAGCTTTCCAGCTGTTGTTCACCTGGTGCTGCGCTGTTCTTTGTGCCACCTCAGATACCAAGGGCCCTTAGGCTCTCCTTAATGATGCCACACTCCCACACCTTCTGAGATAAAACCTTGTCTACCTGAATAGTTTCCTCTCAGGGTTAGCAGTGTTGTCCTTAAGCTGTGTTAAACCCAAATGTTAACATGGTGGCACGTCCCTTTAAGCATTTTCTTGATGTCACTGGGAGAAAAATGGAGCATTTAGGTGCTCTCTCACATGCAGAGTTAACTCCCTTCCAAGGCCTGGGCAAACAGCTTCCCAAGAACCTGCTGTTCCCAGCTGCTGTCATAGGGCCATTCTGACAGAGGGCAGAGAGGGCCGTGCCAGTTGTGGCAAGGTCCTGCAGGGGAGTCCCGGGCCCCCTCAAACCCCACATTCCCACCTGAAGTCCCCGTCTCCAGCCGAGTGCTGCAGAGGGACAGTGGCCTTGAGGCATGAGGACATCTGAGCAGTGGTTACTCCTTTGCCTTCCCAGCAGGAATCTGCTTAGTGGAGGGAATAACATGGTCCTTAATAAGGAACTCCTACTGTTTCCAATTAAACAAAAATTGCTGCCTATAAATCACTTGATCCCTGAGCTCTGTTCCTCAATTTCACTCTCCCTGTTACTGAGCCTCCATCTGCTTTTAACAGTTCTTGCTACTCATATGTCTTTTAATGCTGTATCCCTCCAGAATGGCTTTCTAATTAAGTAAGCTCTGAAAATGAAAAGCAGAGGAACAGCAGCCTTCTTCCTCTCTGCACCCTTAATCTGGGAGTCCTCTCTGCGCTATTTTGGAAGCTAAATTGAGGTCGCTGACATTATGCATATTTGTTGTCTGATGCAGGCTTAAAAGCCCCAAATCCTGTATTTAAAATTATCTTTAGGCACATGGGTCAAATATTTGCAGGAAGAAAAATAAGTATTTGTAGCTTTAGCAGATTTAGAGAAGGCGGGGAGGAGTGAGACAGGGGCCCCAATCGCAGCCCAGTGTTGCTGTTGCGATATGGTTTCACTGACCACTGAAAATATCAGCGTGGCTGGTGTTAACAAAATAAACATTTCCAGTGACACGTGATAAGGAAAACGGGAGCTTTGCTAAACAGAAGTTCCCTGGAGAGGTTGCAGCCCCCCCCCTTTCGTTACAAATGGTGTAGTGACCAGTCACTGCCTCTTGTCAAAATACATTCTGCTGAAATTGCACAGAAGAAATGAATGCAGTGGAGTTCCTCATCAGTAAAACAAAAAGAGCAGGTGCTGTCTATGTGGAATTAAATAATACCCTGCATGTGGGAAGTGCCACAGTAATTATGGATACAAATGAGTATTGCATTTCAACTGGTGAGTAAATGCAACAATCAAATACCAAAAAGAGTAATTTTTTTAACGTATTTTGCCGCGCTCTGCCTCAAGGGGAAATAACACAACTTTAAAATGTCTCACATTTGAAATCTTAACTCAAAAATAGTGAAAAAAACTTGAGAATAAAGAGTTTGCTGTTGGAAATGTCAGAGATTGTTGGAGATACTGAACTATTTCGTCCTCTGAGTCTATTTTTAAATTGTTGAGCCAGGATATTTGAATAATTTTCCATTCATAATTCACTGCATCATTCAGGGAAAGAAAGTGATCAGGAAAACAAAATAAGACAAATTTAAAAGGACATATAACAGAAACACAAAACTCAAAAAGCTGCCCTTAGAGAGAAATTCCCAGCGGAATGGAAAAATCTGAGACTTAAAAAAGTGACTTATTTGGAGTCATATCAAATCTTTGCAGTGGAAGAACTTCATCAAAACAAATATGGCCATAATTAATGTTTTTGATTCAACAAAATTGCATTTCGGTGGGGGTTTTTCACCAAAATGTGTAATTGGTTGTATTTCATGCGTAACTTTCTCAAAACATTTTTAGCTGAAGATAAATTCTCTAGATGCTTTTTAAGTAGTGACCCTTACGTTATTTTTGAGTTGCAAATATATTTTTAAGAACCCATGTGAGCTGGAATGCATCCCAGCGCGGGTGGAAGTGGATTGGTTTTGCATCAGATAAGATGTTACAGCAGGAGAAGGATGCTGCGAGGTCACGGGCCAAGCATGCGGTGTCCCAAGCTGCGTGGGGACGGAAGAGAGGGGGAAACTCTTTGGAAAGCCCTTGCACTGGTGACTTCCGAAAGGCCCCTCTCAGGGTGCAACGGGAAGGAGCAGCAATGTTCACATTGAGGACTTCAAAGGTGCTGCAGGAAGGGAGACGGGCTGGACGCGTTCCCCCCGGTTTCCCTTTCCCCTGGGCTGCCGGAGTGCGCGGGAGGAGGTGAGGTGGAAGCGGGCCTGGGTGTCCACCTCTCGTCTTGAAGCCCTCCTGGTCACTTGTGCTGGCAGCACACCGCGTTTCCCACGTGACCGCTTTATTTTGGTTCTTGGTAGGAACAGGAGTTCATTAGATCACAGTGCAAGCATGCAAGAGGCTGCAGGGGCTCGGTCAGGAGCATCTAAACCCACAACCTCTGCTTCTGTAATCCTTTATTGATCCCAGTCACTGCTTTTAGTGCTGTTCATGCTGTTCATTTGGTAGTTCTAATAGTAACAGCTAGGTATAAATATAAATGTAAATAGTTTCAATAATACCATCTGTTTCCTTTTCTGAGTGTGTTTTCCTTGCTTTAAGCTGAACAACCATAATCATTTTCCCCTCCCACATTCCAAGGAAGGGCTGCGAGGCCTTTCCCTGACTGATGACCCTTTTTGGAAAGCGGTTGTAGCCGAGGATGCCGAAGAGCCCTTTGAATTGGGAGGGAAAGTGAGCCCATGAGCTGGGCAGCTGGCTGGCCACCAGGAGCTCTGCTCGTGTCCTGTCCCTCAGCTCAGGGCTGTGTTGGTTGTACTCGAGGTGCAGATGGTGCTGTTTGTCCAGGGCAGTTTTTGTGTAAAGCTGAGGTGAGCATCAGCTGGCATTTTTTGACTTGCACTGTTGGGTGACAAAATACAAGGTGGAAGCACGCATTCAAGAGCTTCTGGCCACAGCCATCAAGAGTGACTGACACATTCATCTCCTGTCCCCAAGGACCTCACTGCAAACACCTAATGATGGCTTTGAATTTTAAAGTCTTAACTCACTGCCTGTCAGGAAAGTGCATGGAGGTGAGATCTACCTGAACGAGAAATAGTGTCCAACCATGGGACACTAAAGCTGCATGGCAGTGACATTCATGTTGTTTTTGGTGTGGGTTGAAGAGAGGACAGAGGATCTCTAAGTGGGCAGGTAGTGAGATAACAGAAGGAGGAAGGTTGTTTTGTGCTAATGAGGACAGTGGTCCAGATAACGATCTGCCCGTCTAATCATCGGTCTCCTTCCCCCGCCTTGTCTGACTCCAAAATCCTAACAGCAAGTGTAGGTCACCTTGTTTAGTAGCTAGAGAGCAGAGAAATTGGGGTAGGTGGACTTGTGATGGGAAGCAACCCAAGGGGACAGCAAACTGAGTGGGAAGGCCACTGTGCCAGTTTGGACACAAATCCAGGAGGAAACAACCCGAAAGGGGAGTCTGGCGAGGTGCTGGTTGAGCAGAGAGGTTTTTACTCACACACTAATGTGGCCTTGTCCTGCCATCAGAAGCCAAATGAGAGAGGTGTGTGGCTACTGCTGCTGCTGGGAGGGCAGCTTTCCATCCATTGCCATGAACTGTGATGTCCCTGTAAAGCCACAGAATGTACAGAACTGAGGCTTTTAAAAGAAAAACAGCTGGATTTTTTTTAGGCCAGCTGGTTTTAAGCAGGCAACTTGTTTCTTTAACCTTGTGTGGTAGCTCGGGGATCAGGGAATGGATGGGATCTGAGGGGCTTCTCGGACACTGAGCAAGGGGAAGAACTGAGAGCCTTTGGAGTCAAAAAGAAAACTAATTTTTACTGATGCAGTTAATCAACCCTCCTTGTCTACTGTCTGCTCCTTCTCAACTAACTTCAACCTTCCCATTATTAGATATCTATATAGACTGTGTCTGGAGAGAGAAAGGTAGCTCCAGATTCGTGTCATTTCTATTAAACACTCGACTTAGGGGGGATTAGCCACTGGAGGCGCTTTAGGAGGAGAATATTAGACACAATTGTTATCTAACAACATGCTTATGGTTGCACTGGGTTCAGATAACGTTCAGTTTCTGAGGGATTTCAAATATTTCTTTTGCTCTTAAACCTAATTAAGCAAATCAAGGTTCTGAAGGAAGTTGAGAGCCAGGAGACTTTTCCCTGACTTACGATATTACACACCTTCTTCTGTACCTGAGGTGCCCAAATTTCACAAATTCAGTAATGCCATGTACAACAGTGAGGTGGGGGAAATGCAGCAGCTCATCTCTAGCTTGGACACCCCTGTTTTTTAAGCAGGGCAGGTATTTAGCCATGAGCTGTAACCCCAAGCACGACTGCACCGTGAAGGAAGACCTTTTGCCTGGAATTTAATCTTTGGTTTTGCGGTGCGACCTACGTGAGTGCCGTGCTGCCGGCACTCCAGCCAGCGTGGATGTGACCTCTCAGGGGCTGAGGAGCTCCCTGGGCAGCAGGAATGGAGTCCTGGGGCTGTGGTGAGCAGGGCAGAGAGGGATGATCAGCGTCAGTTTTCAGTTTTTTCCACCAGCCACCCCATGGCACTGTTCCCCTGATGATGCCTGTACTTGTGGAAGTGTTTGCAAAATGGAGACAAAAGGAGGATCCCTTCGGAAGTTTGTATCTAGACATAAAGCAAGAAAACAAAGGGGTTCAGGAAAAGATGGGTGTTATGGTAATGATTAACTACCACAGTGACAACTGTGTATTTCTAATTGACAGAAATATGTATTTTAGAGGCAGGGTGTGTTTTAATGGAACCGTTTGTGCCTCAGACTTGGTTTTTATCCGAGGTGGGAAACTGAGGCCAGGACATCAGGAAAATTGCCAAAAAGAAGGCAGGAAAAGAGCTTTAGCAGGGAAACCAAAAGGAAAAAGACAGATCTTAGATCTTGAGCTGCAGAATTTGTCTAATTAAGGAATGTAGAACTAGACCGGGTGAGCTAAGGACATTGATTTGCACATCAGGAGAAAGGAGAAGAGGCCTCACAAAAATAAAGTCAGAGATGCAGGATGAAAACCAGGACAGAAGCATGGGGAATGGGATTGGAAGGGCTCAGAGGGAGGGGTAGTGACAAAGTCACATGGTGTGTCTGGACAGGTCAAGGATGGTAAGACTAGGATAGGACCTAATGTTGAAGTGAAAATTTGTATTGCCTGTTGAGAGCTGCTGCGGTGGGGTGAAGGAGACCTGAAACTGCGTAGGACAGACTCAGGCCTAGAGCTGAAGGATCAGAATTCCTAGCACCTTTATCCTGAAATCCTGGGAAAATACATAGCTGAGAACACAATTGCCTAAGAAACTATTGCAAAACTGCTGCAGCTACAGTTAGCAGAACCTGACTCCCTCTTTTCGAGAAGGTGGGTAGATGGATGGATGGACGGACAGATGGAGCGAGTCTGGCTTTGGAACTCACCCCTTTTGCTTCCTGCTGTGCTCATATTGGTCATGATGAAAAAATTGGCTTTGTCTTCAGTTGAAACTTTCATACACATTAAAGTTTTTCAAATAATGGATCGTGCAGATCCTAATATGGGCACTAAAAACAAAGGCTGTACAAATAAATACTGGGAAAGGACCCACTGCTTCCTGAAGACTGATAGCCAGATTTCTTTCTGCATGCCTTTTGCATCCTGTTGATGATATGACACTTTTTCCCCAGTAACGTCCAAGACACATTCTGCATTAATCCGATAATGTAACTTTCCATGATCTAGCCCTAAGCAATGTAATTTAACTTGTTTTCCCTCCCTCTCTGACTCCCTTTGACAACTGACTTTTTCCTAATGGTTTCTCCAACCCAAGAAATCTGGCAAAAGTTGTTTTATTGTTCTCAGAGCAGCGTTTGTGGTGTGTTTGATGTGTGATTAACTACCTGAAGCTCAATGAAGGCCTTGCTCTTTCAAAGGCTTATCCGTGATCCATACTGCACTTGAATGGGGTCTTGTCAAAGCCAGTGGGAGTATGGACACCAGTACAGTTAAATCCACATGTATTTGAAGGATTTGGGTACCCAAGGACGGTACCCAAAACCAGCCTTATAACTGCACGTTCCTTCAGCTTTGCAATGACTGCATGGAAATTAATAGGCACTTGGGATGCGTGGTGCTAATATGGGAAAGAAGGGAATACATTCCTGAACTGTGCAAAAAGTGCCTTGTTAATTCCCCTCCTGCCTGGTGTGGTGCATTCCCCATCCTGTAGCACTGGTCACATCAGATACACCTGAAGACAGCTTGTCTCTTTTGTTGTAGTTGCAGGTGGAACTTGATCAGGAATATCAAGACAAATTCAAAAGACTGCCTTTGGAAATTCTGGAGTTCGTACAGGAAGCCATGAAAGGGAAAATCAGTGAAGATGGAGACCACAGTTCTGCCCCCTCTTCCTTGGCATCTGACAGTGGAAAATCAAATCATAAACCTCCACACAGTGAAGAGGAATTGGAAGAAGATAATCAAGAAAAAGTGTTTGATACTACTTTTTAACTGCCCGAGAAACAATCAGTGCGCCGGGGCGCACCATTCCCAACTGCCCGTCTCCGCTGTCCGGGGCTGAGCTGCCGCCGGAGCGCTTCGGGAGGCAGGAGGAATCTGCATTCAAGTGCACATTTCCCCAAAGGAACATTTTATAAAAAGTATTCTGCAAAGGTCTTCATTCTCATTCTTCATCTGATTATTATTCTAAAGCTTAGTGCAGTTGTAATGGGAAAATTAATATGTTAACCTCCCTCGTCTCTTTATTTTTCTATTTTTTTTTTTCTTTTTGGCCAATTTACAATGGGTAATTTTCTGGCCGTGTTCACTGTTAAGAATGTTTAATGAAGACCAGTGTATTGTACAGAGACAAATGTGTGCAGATTTCCTTTTGGAGTGCCAGTGCAAAGTGCTCCAAACTAATAGAGATCCTGGCGAATATTACAACAGTACTTAATCATATTTGTTTCCTTCTTTATAACTGCACCTTAACAGCTGTACCATCCTTTTACATTTGCACTGAAACATTGGATCCTTTCTAGCTCCGCAAGCACTGGTGGCTTGCTGTCTCGATATTATGTTTATCCCATGGAGAGACGTATATTTGCTGCTGAAAATTCTTGGAACTGTGGGGACGAGAGGAAAACGGAGAGAGGAATCCACGTGGAGATTGTCGGTGTCTGTGTTCGTCTGTGTTTCTTACGCTGTGTGAGTGCATATATGTTTGTGTATATATATATAATATATATATATAGAGCTATATGTGCTCACACATCTGTCTATATACACACACAGCATGTTTCTATTTGACGTCGATGTGGTCTCTTGGCCGAAGGAAATGTTTCAGGGATACGTGAGTAGAGGGAATCTTTCCGAGAGCTGACATCTGGGTTATACTGCTATAGAATAATCATGGAATCATAGAATTCTTTTTGTGGTGTTAGTGTTGTAAATCAAAGTAGTTTTAGAATATAAATTTGATATATATTTTGCAGACTCGAAAGTATTGATTTTAAGTATCATATTTTAAGCTTACTGAATTTGATAGGATTATAAAATGTTTAGGACTACAGTATTTGAAATCTAACAGAATCTTCCATTATTTTTAAGACTGAGGTTCAGTTTTACTAAGGTCTAAAATTTAAAAGCAAAGTATAAAAACCTGACCACTGTTATTTAAAAATGTATATTAATCTGTTTAACTGACTTGTTAAAATAAGAACAATCAAAGTTAGTGTACTGTATGATATGCATGAGAGAAATAACAGCACATTTTGAGAAATTTCTATCAGACGACAGAGAGACGTTGTGAAAGTCAGGATATTTGAAAAGGTAAAGAAATGCTGTTCTCTGGATTCCCATCCTAACAGAAATTGGAATTACGAAACATCTCAGACAGATTTGGACTCGTACCCGGGCCAGTGCACGATCCTTCCCTCGGCCTTGGTGGAGGTGCCTTAGGGCAAAGGAGAATCCAGCCCAGAAGCGCCAGATTGGCCTCGAGACACCTGATCCTGCAAAGTTGTGTTTTCCTGCACCACTGGGCTCAGGAGCCGGGCTGGGAATAACATTCACATTCACGTCTGCAAGATCAGGGCCTTACTTAGGATTAAACAGCAATCGGAGAAAGCAATCAATTAATAGGGGAGGCATTTTAACACATCATAACAGTTAAGTTACCTTACTTCCATTCCCTCAGGATTTTAGTACTTAAAGTAACTTATTTTATTTAAATTTAAGCAATAAAATACAAATCAAGCTTAAGTTTTCAGTTAAATAATGGTGTGTATATATATATAAGTTCAAATCTTGGAAAACAAACAGTATTTTGATGTTTCCTTTTTAAACTTAGAGCAGAAAGAAAGAAAAATTGCACATTGTTTGGAGATCATATTTTGAATTAAACTGTTCTGGTTTATGATGATGAAATCAGTGCACATGAAATTCAAAAATCTGACTTTCATCTTAACGCTAGGAAAGGTGACTCCTCTGCTAATCCTAGTTTTGCACTTTGAAATCAATCTTAATCACTCATTGAAAATGTAGAGTCGAGATTTAATGCTGCATTTTATAAAGTTAAAACGACGTATTGTCTAAATTATTACAAGAATAAACTGATAGCAGTGTTCATACTAAAACTGAAACTATTGCATTCTAGAAACCGTTGTACAGCGCAGGCTTTTTGGTAAAATCCTGGCTCCTTTGAATCTGCGACGTTCCCATGGACTTCAGGGGAGCCAGGACTTGGCCACAGTCTTCAAAGAAACTCGGGCAAATACCAATTAACCTTTTATTTATATTTAATAATAAATAAATATACTGGTTGGGTTAAATATACTATCAGCTGTAGTCATTTTACAGTACGTTTGTATTTGACCATTTCCTGTACTCACTTTTTTTTATATCTGTACAGTGCCACTTTCTGCAGGTGTAAGGTAGTGTGTAATCCTGGACATCTTGCATCGTTCGAACTATTTCCGTGAAACCGATATCATTTAATATTGATATTACTTGAACTAGAGTAAGATAATGAAAAAAGGGTCTTTATGATGTGCAAGTCTTGTGCCTTTTATGTATTTGCCTTGTTCCGTGTTGAATGTGTGGAAATGCTGTATCGTGGACTTTCTGCTGTATAGAATAGAGCTGTCTATATTAAACTAGGTCGTGCACTTCAGATATCTTTACACTACTGAAAATAGCTTGGTTTTGGCAGTATAAACAGAATTTTAAAAATTCTAATGAAGGCCAGACATTTTAGATTTAACATGTTCATAATTATGTTAATTAATGCTCATGTATTAGCTAAACATTCACTGACAGTTAACTAAAGGGACATCATTGCTTGCCTTTCTTTGAAATCAGTGTTGCTCTTGTACATTGTATTAATAGTGTCTGTGATTGATTAGTCCTTGATGATTTGCTTTCAGAGTAGGATGAAATATTCCAGTTAACATGTACATATTTTTTCGGTTCCTCAATCTATGATTGTTTCAGAGGCATAATTCACATTTTTGTAAAAATTCTATGCAATTTTGTGGCATGATGTTTCTTCCACTTGTAATTTTATGTGCTTACATTACAGATCCAAAGGACAAATAAAAATTTCTTAACACAAGACCAGTTTTCTCTGTTCATTGCCTGAAGAGCCTCAGTTGACTCAGGAGACCTTACCCTGACCCCTTCGCTGACGGGAGGGGCAGCGCCAGGAGAAGGCAGTGAAATTTCCCTGCAGGCTTTTGTGTTCACACCAAGAACAAGAAACTGCACATGCCTGTGCTTCCAGCCCCTGCCCCTCCCTGCTCAATGTGCATTTGCTGCTACTCTGAAACAATGGGAAACAAAAAGCAGTGGGCAGGATCCAATGAACTGGTAAGAAAATGTGTTGGTTTACAGGAAGGCTTTTGCAGAAGAGCTGGGATGTGATTTCCAGCCATACCAATAAACTGCCTCAACAAATTTAGCACCTTTACTTCTGTTCACTGCCCCAGCTGTTCCACTCATCATCTCTTCAATTATATATGTGCTGTGAAATGTACCTTTGCAGGGCCTTCCACTGAGAGCAGTGAAAAATAAATCTATTCCTTTGGCTTTTGACTTCCCTTCCCCTATTTAATTTACAATGTACAAAATTAACTCTGGGAGAAGAGATAAGCAGGTATATTAATCCAGTGTACTAAGGGATATACCTGTTAAAATAAATAGTCTCCAAGGCAGCTGGAGTCAGATTGCTCACTAGAAGGGAGATGGGGTCTGACACACGGGATGGACACGGCACGGGATGAGGGTGGGCAAGGAAGGGAGGAACAGAGCTGAAAGCAGAGCCATGAGTCCGACAGACAGGAATAACACCGGGACAGAAATGGGGAAGTGGGGGGGAATCAAAAGAAAAAGAAATGGATACGTTTCCTTCCCCAAAGAGGAGCAGTGGGGTGTGAAATCAAGAGTGGGGTTTGTGGAGGCCCTGTTAGCCAGTCCCACCATGCAGCGACACAGGCAAGGGGAAGCAGGTGGAACCACAGAGCAGGAGGGCAGCCTGGCACCAAGAAACTCGGGGACAAGGCGGAGATGGTGATGGTGAGCGCAGAGGGAAAAGCCAGGAGGCCACGGGAAGGACTGGGAAACAACTCTTGGCTCCTGCAGGGCTCGGTGGGGCAGGATTCTCACAGTCAGCTGAGCAGGCGACCTTGGTGTTTGTACTTGGACCACAGGAGACTGACTTGGCTGCTGGGGGGAGAGAGGGACAGGTTGGGATGTGTGGAAAAGCTGTTTGGAGGCCGAGCATAGGGAGGTTGGTGTTGCAGAGGCCAGGCAGTGGGACCTGAGCCGCTTTGAGAAGCCCAGTGGGCTGTTGAGCTTCAGGTGAGTTCTGCAAATGCTCCTGGTGATGGCCAGAAGAAAACCAGTCCCACACACAGCAGCTTCCTGAGCTTCACACTGTTTCCTTCACTGTGGGGCAACTTCCAGGAGAGGGCTGAAGGGTGCCAGATCCAGCTGAGATGTCGGGATGAGCACTGGGGAATATTGCTGAAGGGAGCAGAAGGAGTTTGGAGTGGGTGAGCAGGCTGAAGGGCTGGACAGCCAGGCCCCCTAAAACCTGGGTGTGCACTTGAACCCAAGGAAGTAATTTTGAGGTAAGCAGTTGTGCCTTTGAAAGACATGAGTGCAGGTTTAAACCCCCAAGGACTATATCATACCCTTGGATTTTGGGGAGCCCTGTGTGCAGGAGCTGCATGTCAAATCTGCCAGCCTAAACCCACACAGCAGGATTTTCTCGGCCACCACCAGACCTGGACCCTCCTCGGAGTGCTGGCCCCGGCCTTTCTCTTTTTTTCAAGGGCTCAGTAGGAGAAGGAAGAGCTGCACAGCAAAAGGGCCAATGCAGGAAATCAAAGCCACGTTCAAAAAACAGCAGATGATGGTCACTAGTGAAGTTCAGGAAGCCAGCTGCAGTAAGGCAGTCTGGCCTTAAAAGGGGTCCTCTAGAGAGAAGGTATCTGCTGGACAGCTGGAAAGGCTTGGGGCTTGTGCTGCCTTCCCAAGCGCAGTTCCATCGTACTTTTTCTCAGTGGGATGGTTTAGAGGCTCAGTTTACGTTTTCCTTACGATCAGTATTATGGGGTTAGCATGAACAAAAGGAGGATCTGAGGGAAAAAAACACTGAAGAAATGAAAAATCCAAGTGTTCAGCCTGCAGACAGTAAAGAAGAAAATATTAGTGTATTAAGTACTGTATAACTGATGCGATTTTAAAGGGCTGGGGTTTATGGAATAGTGGGTTGCAATACATGGTGGGAAGACTGTGATAAGGAGTGGCTGGATTCCCTTCCACGTAGAAGGGCTTTAAGTAGCACTGGGGAAGCCAAGCTCTAATTCAGAACAAATTGAAGCCAACCTGATGAATGTGAAGAGAAGAAATGTAAAGCCTGCTGCTGTATCAATGGAGGAAGCCTGGCTAATGAGCAGGAGAGCTTGGCAACTTCCAGTGCTGAGAACTGTAGTGTAATTAGTGCCATGAGCTGCTGTGGGATAATTGGCCTGTTCAAATAAGTGATTATGGGCTGGGTAAGGGGGATCAAATCATATAAAAAGAAAAAAAAAGCAGTGGGGGGTGGGGGAGGTGTGAATCAAACTTTGCTCTGTTCTTGGGAAAGATGAAATTTAGCTGGCACGTGTTGCTGCACCGATCTGACCCATGGATGGCAGGAGCTGTGAGCTTCAGGTGGGGAAGAGATTACAGCTGGGAAACACCCTGCCCAGGTTTTGTACCAGACTTTCAGGAAAATGCAGAGAAAAACTGGCCCTGTACAGTCCCTGTTCTATAGACCAAGAGCTGAAAGTTGGGCTTCACACAAAAACCACCAGAGGCTGGTGGAAAAGGCATAACACCAGCTGCCAGATGGAAGCTAGAGGCAAGAGAGTTAGAGACACACCAAAATCTTCTTTTTCTTTCTGCATATGCACAGCAGAGATGATGGATTGCAAGCACTGACAGGAAGAGGAGATGATGCACTGCATGGTGCCACACCAGGTACTTGAAGGAGTGGTCGGTGTGGATGCAGCAGAGGAGACTGTGATGGACAGGCCAGACCAGATGATCTAACAGCATCTCCTGGCCTTAAGATCTGTTGCTCTTAGTACAATGTTCTTTTCTTCGAGGTTTTTTTTCCCCCAGGAGGGCAATTTCACATGTGATCACCCAAGGCTGTGACTCCCTTTGGAAAGGCTTTCTAATGTCCCCTTAATTGCCCGGGTCAGTAAAGTAACCCTGAGCATGGTGATTCAGCCATATGGGATGTCTCCCAGAAAACGAGTCACCTCTCTCCAAGGGTGTAAATCAGTAAGATTGTGGCATCCCAGGAGCCCTCAGCAATAAATAAACCCAACCTGAGTGCTCTTGCAGCTTGCCACCAGCTGAGCAGAGCAGATGAACTCCCTGGCTGGAAGCAAACCCAAGCTGTAAAGCCCGTGGTAAGATGCATCTCTGACTCACGGAGTGCAGCCTGTCAGCCTCGGGGAAACAGCTGGAGACGGAGCTCCAGCGAGCAGGAGGCGGTGGCTGTGGCGTGCCACGATTTCCATCCAAGAGCGCAATGATCTCAGCAGAGAGCTCAGTTCCTCGAGCTAGGTGAAAAGCCTCTCCTGATGAGAAGGGACTTGTAGAAGTGGGAAACAGCCCGTGTTCCTTTCAGTAAATAAATCTTACACTCTGCTTTCACTTCGCTGCTGCAGAGTGCTCCCTCTGATCGTTAAGCCCGAGACCGCAGCCTGGCCGTCAGCAGGGCTGCTTGCTGCCCTGATTTATGGGCTGGAAGCGACCACGGAGCCCCTTCATGCCACTGCTGCCTTCCGTGCCGTGCTCAGAAACCTGCAGGCAGCTGCCAGGCCCGGCTGGAGAGGAGGGGAGAGGGAGAGAAGTCCTTTCCTGCTCACTAGGAGGGGTTTTCCTGCACCTGCGGAAGTGCTGGGCTGGCAGCGGGGCTGGGGAGCCCCGGGCAGGGCTGGGGTGGTGCAGGGTGGCACATGCTGTGCCGGGGAACCTGTGTGGGTACCACCTGTGGAGCCATGCCGAGAAGTGGCGCTGTGCTGGGGCACCCCAGGCCTCTGCTCTGCTGAGGAACCCCGCGCCGCTTCTCTCGCACACGACCCGATTTAGCTCGGTGCGTTAGAGCGTTCACCAGCGCGTCTCCCACATCTTGCTATTAGCTCGTTTTATTATATTAGGGGACTAGAAATAGGAAGAAAACACCCTGGTATCGCCTTGGTAGCAACAAAATAATTGCTCTGCTTTCCCCGAGGAAATCCAGCTTTGGGCGTTTGCTCTCCCTTTCCATAAAAAGCAACTGTTTTCTATCTCCATAATTTAAAACCTGTATCTGGCTTTACAAATTCCTGTTCCCTCAGACCAGTGACAGATTGGGGAGCTGTGATAACTTTCTTGTGTCAAGGTAACTAATGAGAAGGAAATTACCTGGCTCTCCATGGAAATGCTGCTGCTCTCAGCTGTGTGAGGAAAGCTGCAGCTCCTCACCTGTACACTCATACTGGGACTGGCTGCGGACAGGGGTTGCCAGTGGTGCCAGATGGGGTCCAAGGCACAAGGACAGGCATTTGCTGATGTTACACACAGTGGTAAAAATCTTGGAGTTTAGTTGGCCCTGCTTCTCTATGGGTTAAGGTGAATTTGACACAATTATCATTATTTTGCTTCATGGCGTTAATAGAGTTAAATATCTCTTTTATCCATGTTCCAATCACTTGCAAGCACTGACATCGTTAAGCCCTATTTGTCAAAACACAGCACTACCTTAAAAACAGTTGTATGAAAACCAGCGCATGGCCTGCATGTCAAATGAGGAGTTTGTTTCTATACAAACTGATTCCTCCAGCAGGTTCCTGCCTTCCCCTCGGGTTGCACTTTCATTTTCCCAGCCTTTCCCATCCGCTGGCACTAGCTGCCGCTCTGCAGCAGCCTCGGCAGACACCGGGCTGGAGGAGACGAGGGGCAGCCTGGCTGTCCCCAGCAGAGGACAATCGTCAGGCAGGACCAGGCAGATCCAGCGGTCCCTGGTCCTGCCCTGCCGGCAGGCACGGAATCCCACTCATGCCCTCTGCCTGAGCGGCTGTTTTCAGCTCAGTCCCAAAATGCGTGAGAACTGTCTGATGTTTGATCTCCTATTTGCAGCGCCAATGCACAGTGCACATCCTATTTCTTCCCTGTTCGCTTGGTTTTCCAGCACTCTGGAGCATTGCCAGAAGTAAAGAACCAGCTCTACAAAATAACACTTACAGCTTTTTGTTCTAGAAAGCGAGCTCTTCAGTATTTGTTAAAGAAATACAAAGGGTATTTCTTGAGCAGTCTGTCTAATCCAATGCACATATCATGGCGCTCTCGATTGCCTCGTTAGCTCCACAGCAATTAATACACAGTGTCGTAAGCTCTTTGTGCCACAAACTTCTTCAAGTGTCAGGATTCACTAGGCAGGTATTAATATTGATTTTTAGCCTACGTGGAATAAAGAGTGAAAAATCCAATACTTTTTTTATGAAGAGCCATTTCATACTTTCATAATAGATGTCATAAAATTCTATCAATTACTGGGGTCTCTTCAGGGGAACTAATTATTGTGCTATGCATACCTAGTCTGAAAACTTAATAATATCTCCAGATGCTGCCAAAAGTCCTTTGGAGGTCTTACATTCCACGAGGGAACCCTCTGCTCCGTTTGGGTTTTTTTTCTTTCTTTTAAATGAACTATCGAATGTTCAGTGAGGAAGATGAACTGGAAACCCTGCATTCACACAAATTCAGGGTGCTATTGTTCCTGTAAGGCAGGGAGGGGGAGAGGGTATTTATTTTATTTTTTATAATTAGATCATCTTGGATTTGCCTTCGGTCAACTATTTAATGGTGACTGCCCGGGGTCACACGCTCAGGGAACTGCAGGTAGATCCCTCTACTCCTGTAGGAATTGTCCCTGCTGTAGCAATTAATGGGCAGCTTTGGGGTTGCTTTTTTGGGGGAAGAGGTTATCCTAGCAAAAGGTGAATGCCAACAGAGGCAAAGCTATCTTAGTGACTCCTTGCATGAAAGCAACGAGATCCTGAGGCAGCACTGGGAATTTTATACATGGACTGCTGGACAAATGCCCAACACAGCAGCAGGTCCCAGCCCAGCACAAAAGCATTCTGGATGGTTGTGATCCCACTGGGTAAGGCATTCCTGGAGTATTTCCCCCCTTTCAGAGCTACAGGCACCAGGCCTGTTGCAGTCCATGGCACTGTGTGTCATGGAGAAATGGGAGTGCTGCAAGCTGCCAGCACAAAAGGCAGCGCTCAGCCCTCTGCAAAAGCCCAAGGTGACGTACGGCCCATGAGAAGACAAACCAGAGCCATGGAACAAGCTCCCATCTTCCCATTTTCGCACCCAGATGGCTGTTACGAAACAAGGAAACATCGTGTGCCTGAGTCTGTCTGAGATGACGAAACCGTGCTGGTGGATCATGCTAATCCCTTCATGTCTGAACCCCAACTCCTCTTGGGTGCATTACTCATCCCTGTGGCTCTCCGAAGAACTAGATTTTCCTTTAGATGTCTGATTTTGCTGAAAGATCTGAGAAATGCTCAAGGGCGTAAATTATTCTTTTCATAGCCTATGATAATGTATGATTCTTAAATTGCCACCAGATCTGCCTCCTTCAGATAGTGGAATGAAAATAATGCTGTGCTTGCCCCGAGCCAAGAGGAGGATCTGGTCCAAAGCACGTCGTCTTTCAGCAACCCAACAGCATCATGGATGCAGATGGTACGGATCCCTGGAGAAATGCAAGTGTTGGAGGATCAGAATTCAATATCGGCCACTCAAATTAATTTCTTATAACGCTCCTCAGAACTGGGACCAGGTTTGCAAGGATGCTAAGCCTGTCAGCATGGTGTAAATCAGTGCGGCGTGTACACTGTGGGGTGATGGAGCACTGGTGTCGAGTAGGGCAGGAGTTGGTTTGTTCCTCTGTACTACCACCCACTCAAAGCCTAAACTGAGACATTCATAAAGCCTCATTTAAATAAATAATTCATTTTCATTTGTAATTATAAGCATTATCCCCGCTAATATTACTGGTGCATACAGCAGCGACCAGTTGTGTGCTTGCAACCTTCCTTGACCAGCAGCAGATGTGGGACCATTCCTGAGCTGTGAAATGGAAACTATTTTTGCATGCCACAAGGAGATGATACTTCCAAAAAAAATCAACAAACATCATAGCACCTGCAGGAAAATCAGAGTTAGCAACCCTAAATCAGTGAAGGCCACAAAACCTAACACAAGGAGCTCTAGAAGACAGGTAATTGATTTAAAGCACGCAGTATTTATATAGAATGGGGGGAAAACCAGTCGGAGGATGTTTCTATATAATCATTTTGGGTGTTCTGGCTAGCATTCCTTACCAGCAGAAATGCAGGCATCAGCCAACAGCGCCTGATCCTGCTTTTCCTGGCAAAATTGCAATTTGCCACCAGTTACAGCAGGAGTGGGACTCATCTTACAATAAAACACATCCACTTCCCAGGCAGCTTTCTATGGGAGCCACACTGTGGCTTTGATTGCAGATGGAGCCTATCCAGGCACGCTGACAGCCAGGCACTCGTGATCACGGCGGCTGGATTCGGGCTAAATCCCTGCTCTCCCTACGGGAGACTTGTAAGGCAAGAAGCACAAGCATCAACACAGTTTAGGCACAGGTCTTCCAAGACCCTTCATATTGCCACAAGGATATTTCTGCCATGTGTGAGCCAAAAAAAAAAAGCATATTAATTTAATAGTGGAGTAGTGATTCTACCACACTCGTTTATTGTAACTGATGAAAAGGCTGTAATGCAAATTGTTGTGCCAAGTTGCCTGTGCTAGCCAACATTTTGGCATGTTACATTCCTAGCTAGGCTATCTAGCTTTTAATTATTAATCATTTTGAGTGTTTTGAGAGTTGAATTTCAGTGCATTTTAACTGATGGGTTATCATGGATATTAAACACTGAGCCCAAGTCTCAATGTGAGGGTGTTGGCGGTGATCTCGCACCATTACTTCTGGCTGTGGGTGGCTGCAGAGGATGACAGCTGAAACTGCAAATGTGAGAAACTCTCCAGCGTGTATCCATATGAGACAGGCCCTGTGGGTTCACATTTTTGCATTGCTATCCGTTACAGTAATTGATTCTTTGCCAGTGTCCTAGGTTAAAACAAAACTAAAGCTTCTTCTTTTCCCACGTTCACTTGTAGAGGTTTCAGGATGTGTGCGATCATTTCCAAGAGTTTATTGTTGTTGGCCAAGTAGGACTTTCCATGGATAAGAGAAGACACAACTGGAAACAGAGAGCTTCTCGTCCAACACTAAGCGATTCCAATAACATAGGATAACTTCAAATGGATCTCAGTGTCAGTGAGCCAATGATAGCGTGCCCGTACCCTGAGACAGTGACTGATCTGAAAAATGATACATCCATGTAACCCTGGGATCAGAAGTGTTTGCATGGACTATATTTTTAACTACTTGTCAAAGCTGAACACCAGCAGTCTATCAACTCTTGATAGAATATGATGGTTTCAAAAGAGAAAGATTTTGCATGTCTTTTATACGTGCATTAATATTAAATCCTCTGGAAAATTTCAAAATGTGACTTTGCACTGAGTCCCCTGTGACAGGACATCCCCATGAGAAAGAATGAGAGGGGAGAATGTAGCTCAGCAAAGCTGACAGTTTAAACATCCCCAGAGAAAAATATAACCAAGGAAATTATTTTTGTGTATGTGCCGGGTTTGGGGGAGGAGGCTGGGTTTGTTTTATTAAGCAAATGACCCATGGCACTTCTGCAAAGAAGAAGGCAGATTTTAGATAGCAAATCTGTGCATCTTACTTGGAATCAGTGGTCTATCAAGATTGTTGGAAGTTACTGCTTTTAAAAGATGCTTTCGTCCTGTGTTCAGTCCAGCTGAACGACTTGAGCAGTCAGCCCTGGGACTTTAATGGATGGATGGATGCTGTGAGGAAGAAAAGAGCCTGGACTTATATACACGGAGACTTGGAACATTTGGGGCAAGTGTTCCAAATTAAGAAAGAAAACATTCCATGATTTACGTCAAAACTATAAAAAAAAGCATTTTGCACAGCTCATGCTCTGACCGAAGTCAGCATCCAAAACACGCAAAAATTACTTTTAATTACTCCAGCTCATGACAAATGAAATTCTCCTTGGTGTTCCATGGCTGAAATATCTGTCTTTTCTTGATTTTTTTCTGTAACCATTCCCAGACACAAGAGGTGCTGTGTAGAGGTTCAGAACGATGCCACAATATCCGTGGCAGAGGACACAGGAAGGGGGAAGGGAGAAAGCAAAAGGCATTATTTGTAGTTCTTACTATATTAATATAGAAATATTAACATATACTATGAGCCTCCCACGAAGCTCCAGCTAAGCCTGTGGCCCTAAGGGAATAGTTCTGCCTTAGAAATACGGGGACAAAAACGGCCATGAAGGGAAAAGGGCTTTTCCTGTGCTAATGTCCTTGTGAATGTGCTGTTAAAGCACTGAAGTAGGACTACTTGTAACAGTACCACTGCTCCAGTTGCCACCTGGTGCCAGAAACAGGGGAGAGTGAGTTGGGTGGACAGAGGGGAGGGATTGACTCTCATCAGCTCCAGAGGGGCATAAAAAGGCAGCTCCAAAGCCATGCTGTGGTCACCATCCCAAGGAGAGGCCGGGTTGTTTTGCAGTGGTCATTTATCCTCTATGGCATTATGAAAGCTCCCGGATATGCGACCTGGACGCCGACATCACACAGCCACGTGGTTTTTAAACAAATGAGGGTACAAATGAATGAAACTGTGTTTTGTTTCAAACTCAAGTCACATTCTGCTGGCATCCAGAGTTGCTGCAGTAAGATTCAATGTCACTTTCTACATCTGATCTCCTGTGCAAGTGTTTCATGGTATCATAGGTTTGTAAAGGGAAGAAAGAGGGTGGCTATGTCAGTCTGTGTGGTAGTTACAGCTCCTCTAAGCTGCCAGTGAGGATTCTCCTGCCAGCAGCACTTGGGTGTTGCTCCTTAGGCTGAAAACTTTCCCTTTTGCTGCAAGGGCTCCTCCACAAGAAGTGCCAGGTGCAGAGTGAAGCCCTTGAAGGCATTCCCTTGACAGAAGGGTGATGCTGATTGAGAGTACAGCACCAATTTGCAGTGTACTGCCTACAAGAAAAGGCACTTCAGCTGAGAGAATAATTTGCACTAATGAGGGTGGAAGCTAAACTTTGCAGCATACCTCTTGTCAAACAAAAATGTACCAAAGTCACAGTGAATTTCTGGAGTACTTGACAGGCATTTCTTCTGGGTAGGGCTCCGTAACACACACTCGCTTCACAAGCCATTTGTTTTGCCTTACAAACTGTCACTGTTGAGCTAATGCCACCAGAAGTTGGAAGGAAATGTGACTGGAGCTCCTCCATCAGCACTTCTAATTTCCTTCCCCAAGGTGGGAGGAGTGGCACGTAAAGAGAAAACTTGTGTGTGTGTCTCTATGGAGAACGCCAACGAGGCAACACAAATGAGCAGGGTTGTTTGTGCTGGGTTATCAGATGGTGTTGCTACCAAGTACTATGTGTGGTTGGAAGAGGAAAAAAAAACCCAAAGAAACTTTACACTGAAGTTCTGGTGCTAGAGTGGCTGGGGGTATCTGCTCCTGCCGTGTTGTTGGATTAGGAAGATGCATTCCTAGCACCCACAGGTGTGCAGAGCAAAGCCCTCTCCTGGTGGCCAAGCCCTCCAGCTGATGCTGCAGGCTCCTGAAGGAGCAGAGCCGTGGGAACACGTGGCTGGGGTCCCAGCAGGGCTGCCTTTGCTGCATCTTGTACTGCAGAGGTGACTCCAGAAGTCTCACGCTCTTCTCAGGGCTGCTGTGTTTTCATATGAGATGAGCCTTAGTTTGTACAGGATCTGACACATTGTTAAACCAAGAAATGCACCTGCATTTCCAAAATCCCTCTCTGAAATCCTGGCATGGACATGCACAAAAAAGCAGCAGCTTGGATTTTGTGTCAATGGCACCTGGGTAGGAAATCACTGTGGTATCTCCACAATCTGTACTACCACATGTGGATTCAGAGTCACACCTTCGCTCTGAGCACAGCTAGTGATTCCTGGAATAAGTGTCTTTGGCTTTTCCATAAGAAAGACAGATTGAGAGAGGGCTGTTCATTCCTCTGCCTCAGCTGGGGCTGAGATCTTCATGCTTGCGTGAAAAATGAATTAATCTTCTGGGGGAGAGGGCCGCTATGAAATAAACATCAGATGTGTCAACCACACAGACTTAAGAGGAGAAATAGTGCTTTGAGAGTGAACAATAACCAGCTGTGGCCAAAGAAAGAGCTGGGGAAAGAACCCATTGCAGATCTTCATTGGTATCCCATCCTCTTCTGCAGTGAAAGCTGGCATATTGCAGGACAGATGATTTCCCTGCCTTTTTTTTTAAATAGTGCTTTACACTTCCCAGGAGTTGTTTCTATATGACTGTAATAGAGCTGTCAAAATAACAGCTTGTGGTGGAGGATGCAGTCGCACCTCTTGGCTCCGTGCTGCCCTTCTCCTGCTTCCAGTGAATGGCTGGAGGACACAGCCAAACGAAGGTGACACTGGCTGTGAGTGCAGGGCACGCCTCAGTGCTCATTTGGCTGACCTTCCCAGCAGAGCCGTGGCCTCAGGCCTCTCCACGCCTTTTGCACTCCAAGCCTGGCCCCAGTGATGGTCTCCTTTGCCCCATGACCTGTAGAAGGTCTTTTGCACCTTCCAGCCTCACAGTTCTACACCCTGCCCTTCCTGCCCAGCATTTTCAATCTTACCACACTGTGCGGGCAACACAGTCCCAGGAGCAGCCAGCTGATGATGTGGGGTTTTGGCAAGTATTATTCCACTGCACAGGGCAATGAGGGTGGAGGTAGGACAGGATCTAGTCCCTATCCATTGCAAAATGGCTGTTGTATGGAATATATCCCAAGGAGGAATTGCCTTAGGACTACCTGACCAGGACTGCCTGGAGGGAGGCAGCATCTTGGTGCTGGGGTAGTGATGGCTCTCCCATGCCCGGGGAAAAGAGTGCTAGGAAGTGTCCAGACTTGCTCAGTCTGGGAATAATTGTGTAAAGTCAAATGAGTGGCAATATCAGAGCAAAATATTAATGAAGGGACTGGACTCATCATCCATCAGTATCCATTTGCTTGGAGGCATCAGCCTTTTTCTCCCTTCTTTTATCAGACATCTTCAGTAACCTACAGGTGCCTGCTTGCAAGGTCAGCATTTCCTATGCACGAGAGCAGTGGCTCTGCAGGCTGAAGCTGAAGGCTGCATAGATCCAATGTACCAGCTCAATCAGATGTTTAAGTATCTCTGCAGGAATGATCACTGTCATTTAATTTGCTGATGAGTGTTGTCATATCTATTTGTAGAATACAGTATAATTTATGGTGAGATCCCTGGAGGATCTTCAGCAAATGCTACAAGTAATTCAATCTGCTGATTTCTAAAGGTCAGGTAAAAACCGAGCATTATTGTAACACAGATGAGGTGATGATGACACCAGGTAGCTTTATCTTTCCAGTGTAAAAACTTGTATTTACTGATCATGGCTGTATACCGTCACTGTGGAAGATGAGTGAATAAGACAGTCAAGAACCATAATGTCCATTTTCAACCCTGTCAGTAAAGCAATGTAGTTTATGAAGAGAAGAAAAAGGGACTTACTTTTCCAAATCAACGGGTGTGGGAGGAGAAGAATTTCAGAGAGGCATGATTAGGGAAGCATCAGGAAATTGTTTGGGTGATTTTACTGAAGAAGTGGCTCACTGATGAACTCTGAGGCTGAGTGCTGCTATTTCCAGTCCTGGCTGAGTATGATCCTCCAAGCTGGCACAGCTACTTCCTGTCTCTCTTCCAGCAAACAAGCAGATTTCCCTTATCAGCAAAACTAATTTTGTCTGGCTGACAAGTTATAAAAATTAAGTCTTTTAATTTGGATTGTACAGTCTGGAGTTCACTTCTGCAGAAATGAGGGAGAAGCGGAAGGAAGGTGGTCTGACAAGTGGCAGGGACAATCAGCTTTTGAGGGCACCAGACTCAGAGCAGCTCACTAAAGAAATGAACAAAGAACAAAGCTGATGGAGGGTACCAGCAACACAAAGCTCAGGCTGGGGTGCTGGTTTGCACTAAAAACTCTGCATGCTGATAATAAGTTGAGATTTTTTCACAATAAAACCAAACTTCTTTTTTTTTTTTTTTTTTCAAGAAGAAAAGTATTTCTTCAGGACTAGATTTTTGTTGTCAAACTTGTCTGGGCCCATTAGAAACTCCCCCAGCCTTCTGGAATAACACTAGTTCCCATCTGCTTCCCTCAAAGCAACAAAGTCAGTGGAGAGCTTGGCAGGAACCAATTTGGCAAGACATGGAGCGGGTTGAAACAGTGACTAAATTTGGGATGTGTCTAACCCTATGAAGCTGCTGCTAACCCCAGCACCCTGTATGGTGTCCAGCAGGCATTTATAGGCCTTGCACCACTGACTTCTCCTGCAGCAACTCCTGCCTACGGATGCTCTGCACAGGGCAAAACTGTGCTGAGGTCATAAATTTTGCGGCTGAAGTGCCTAATCAAAAGGGTAAATGCATGTTTGCTTGTAAAAGCCCTTCCCCAGAATGGATTAAACAAGTTACCCTGTGCTTTTTCACTGCAGGAATATGTGTATGCTGCAAACTTTCTTCTTTAACTGCTCTGTAAATCATCAACCTGGAGCACTGCAGGCTACAAGAGCTGCCAGGACAATAAACCGAAGCTTTAAGCCCAGGAAAGACTTAAATACCCACCTAACTTTACATAGCCTGGTGACTGCAATATGGATGTGCCTAAGGCCGAGTGCTCCCGTGCTCTGATGGATCAGGGCCTGAATACACACGGACACTTCAAATAGAGGCATCTGGCAGCAAAAACTTCCTCACCTCGGGAGGAGGCTTCTCTCACAGCTCCTGCGTGGGCGTCGGGGCACATAAATCCCCCAGACTTTGTTGTTCTGCCAGCAAACAGCACAGGAGAGCACTAAAAACCTGCCAGGTCAGTTAGAAACCAGCTGAGTGACAATGCCGCAACAGGGCCACCCGAAAATAAACAGGCCAGCGACAAAAGACGCGTAAGGGTCGAGTCAGAAGCCTGGCTCTCTGGGTGGGTGCAGGTTTGTGTGCTGCAGTGGCTCTGGGACTGTGGATGCTCCCTCCTGCTTTCCTGCATGCCTCCCTTTGTGCAAACCCAGAGCACTGGCAGAGCTACACATCACCTGCTGTGTTGCACACGAGTGGAGTTGAATCTTTGGGAAAAAACCACCAGAGCAGGGATCCTATATGATACCTTCAGCATGAACCTTTTTTCTCTGTCCCCAGCATCGTTCCCCTTAGGGTGACAGCGGGCACCACTGATTACAAGGGTATGCCAGCCCACGTGTACCAAACGGGGACCTGTTAGGTTATTTTGGTGCTCTCCGGGGAGAAAGCGAGGGCATGCAAACATGGATAAATAACCGCTCCCGGTTCTGGGTCTCTTATATAAGGCGATGATTATAGAAACTGTGGTGTATGAGGGGGTGGAAAGGGATGCAAAGATCAGAGTTTTTAAAGGAAAGTAGGTCTGGGTGTTGAGGGGGGAAATGGAAATTACCAGCCTTCTTTGAGGTTTGATAAAACCAAAGAAGGTGGTGCTGTACTGTACTGATGTCTTGGCCGCAGAAAAGACACGAGCGTCCTGTGCTGGGGAAGAGCCGCTCAAAAACTTTATATAGCTCTTCTCTTCAGGATGAGCTGATGTATGGGACTGTCAGCTGAGCACAGTGCTGGGAATAAATGATTGAATAGCACAAATGGTTTCCAAAGGGAGCTGGGAGAGCATTGTCCCAAAGTAACCAACATTTCATGTTCCTTCGCAAGCACGAACGATATTTGAATTATCGCAGACATGTAGAAAGCAATTTTGTAGCCATCCTGACACTAATGTTGGTTGGTTGATTGGTTAGTGAAGAATTTTTCACTATTTTCCTTTCTTTTAAGCTTACTGAAGAATGCAGGATTAACACTCAGGATGCTTTTTAATCCTAATCAGAAATGAAGCTGCTTACAAACTAGGTTTAGGCATCTTTAAAACCTTGTCATAGAGCGGCTGGGTTTGGGCTGCTATTTTATTCATAACTGTTTACAGAAAAATAGGGGAGGGTTTCATAAAGCACTAAACATTACACGCAGCTATTTGCCATCTCCTCCTCTTTCAAATACAGACTGTAACTCGCCGGTTCCTTACACTGCAATTTATTTTCTTATAGCCAGGTTGTGAAAGCTGTGGGAATGGAAATGATCCGTTGTTCTAATCTGTAATGAGAGTACCAAACCCTACTATGTCTTCAGCCCACCTGTGGTGGCAACATGAGCATTTACAGATTCACTGGTGAGTGTCTGGAGGTTACTCTTCACTGCGTGCTTTTTATGATCTGATCAGAGTCATACACTAAAAAGCAGGAGTCTTGCAGCAATGTAATTCTGAGTTACGCTCCCTGAGCTGCGCTTCTCTCCCTGTTGGGTTTCTGATTGCTGTACCAGAAACAGCATCACAACTTCTTTCATGAAGTAGGTTTTGGTGCACAGTCACTTGAAAGTCTCCTTTGGAAAAATCGTTTGCTAATGTAAGACACTGGCTTGAAGGAGGGCTGTAACACAGCGGGCTGGATCTAGGAAAATAATCAGTTTACTGCATGATAGGGATATTGCCTGGATCCATTCAAACTTCTGTATCTCTCATTCCTAGTACATATCTATGTTTGGCTTGTACTCCACAGGTGAATTCATGCAAGGACACAATTCCTGCCCTGAGAATCCTCTTGGATGTTTTTGGTACATCCCTTCCTTGGGGCCAAGTCTGCTCTCACGGCAATTAGCAGGAGCTTGCGTTGCAGTTCTTGTGCGTAAGCCTTGCTCAGCTGAGCAGTCTCCCTGACCTCAGCAGGGCTCCTTGTGTGCCTAATTTAGGGCTGGAATTTGCCAGCGGGTCGGCACCCACCGGGATGCTGACAAACAAGACCTACTCAGTCTACAGACCTGCTATTTTAGATCACCCCAAAGACTGCCCCTGATGGGCATTGCCAGTGGGAGCCCACAACACAGACCAGATCCAGAGCTGCTGGATTGTCCCAGCTGTGTGGTGTTCCCCAGTCCGTGGGCAGTTAATGGGCCAAAGGGGCATTCATGCTTTTAGTGACAGCACGTAATGACTGAGAGATGAACATGTGTTTATGGCACAGCGTTTTCAAGAGGCAGGATTGATAAATGAGAAGCAAAAGTCTCTCTGGGGCACAGGTAAAGGTGCACTGACAGGGTTTTTACGGGTTATGAGTTGCAAGGACCCTGATTGTCTCCCTTCCCTCCTGCAAGGCTGCAAAGGGAAGAGCTAAGGCAGCAAATCCCGCTGTTGTTCTGACTTCCTTCACATGCCTGCTAAGGCGTTGTTATGTGAAAATCCTGGCAGGGGGTGGGAAATGCTGTGTCTGTTGGAGCTGAACAAGTTCCTGTGTGTTTAGCAGTTGTGGTGTCCTTGTTTGCTCTTTCTTGCGAGGCATGTGAATGGAGACCTTTGTACATCAGGACATGTGGTCGTGCCCAGGTACTCCTTGGATATAAAGGAATATTTGTGCAGTGGCAGCTGAGCCATGGAGATGGTAGAAGCAGGTGCCTCGTCTACATTTCATAGAAAAATGGAGTCTGTTTTATTGAATAAATCAAGGCTTTGTTAGCTAGGCCATCTTATTCCTGCAGGGAATCCGTAGGAAGGATTTATATTAAATGTTCTCTGATGATAATGATGCTTTTAAAATAGAATTCAGAATATTATGCCACCTAAATCTTGATAGCCCATTCCTTCAGCTCAGAAATACTAATGCAAGGTGTATCTTGTACTCCATATTTCATGGCTGTTCCAATTTCTTTTCGAGCTATATATTATTGTGGAGTTAGAGGCTTTATCTCCACAGCTACACAGTCCCCCTCACGAGCCTCTCCAGACATGGAATTTAGCAAAAAAAGCTTCCTTTGTTCCTCAGCATTATACAGTGTAATCAGAATGAATAGAGATGCCAGAAAGATTTATGACTTGATTTTTTTCAGAGATGGAGAGGACAACTAATACACAACATTGATTTAACGAGAAACTGGGGATCCTCAGATCAGAGAAGCATTTTTCTCAATATCCACTTCAGAAATATCAGCCTAAATGAAGTGGGTTTTTAGAGAAACTAAAGGATGAATAGGAAAAATTTTCAAGATGGACTGCCTTTTTCTTTTCCAAAACATGAAGATATGCTTCGATAATCTAGAATACAGTAGGATCTGGCATTTGTGAGAAGTCCTACCCAATGTTAATCCATCCTTCAGAAAATGTGCCATAACATCACTACCCCTGAAGCATCATTTCACTGAAAATGTTGCAAAAAGCTTTGCTAGATTTCACCAACTTTCTTTTTTTTTTTTTTTAAATCACCTAAAAGTGCAGCATTTATGGAACTCATAAAACAAACCAGAATACGGCATTTCAGTTTCAAATCAAACTCATAGCTGGTTTAAATTCTCTCTTTCTACAGTGCAACTGAATACAGTTCTGTCTTTTTAACTATCCTGAATAGAAATGCAACCTCTTAGTGACATCTCTTTTTTTTTGGCTGAGTTTGTGATACTTCTTGAGATCAGCTTTTGGTTCCAAAGGGGTGGTGAGCTGCTCTGCTCTCACCCTTGAGATACTGAGCCTAAAGTCTAATTACGCTCTTTCCATCTTTCTTGGTTGTTCCCTGCTACACTGGTGACAAATTTAGCAAAAAACCTCCAGCTGTGCTGAGACTGTGGAAGGAGTTGAGGCTTGGGGTTAGATCTTGAATAGCATGTAACCTCTTATTTTCTATCCTGTCTGGCTCTGAATGGCAGCTATGCAAATTATATGCATAAACTTTCTACTGTAGGTTGGCTTTATGGGGGCTTTCACTGCAGTAGATGAACTTTGAACAAATAATTTTAAGCTGGTAACTTTAATCAGTGCAGTTTTTTCTTCTTTTTTTTCCGTTTAAACTCAGCTTCTTCATTGTCTCTTGTAATTCAGCACTAGTTAAATACTGTTGGTTTCCTAGGGAAGATTTGCTATTGTTTAAATCAGAAAGGCAAATACAAATATAATGCAATATCCTGTCTACCAAACGTGTGGGACGTGCAGGCGAACAACTCGTAGCCGAGCTTCAAATGCAATTTAGTCACCATTCTTCTTTGAATTCCTGGGAAGAAAGATCTGCACAAAGAATGGGGCTTTTAAAATCCCAGTCTGAAACCAGTTGCAATGAAAGTCAGCTACTGCTCTATAGCTCTGCACCTCTGTGCCTTCAGAAATTAAAAGCCCCATTCCTACTGATTTTTTAAAATTAATATTTATTAATAGTAAAAGCATGATTTCCGTGTCAGAAGAGGGATTCTTCCTAAAAAAATCTTTCTTTTGATGCAACTCAGAGGACTTGCCTGTCACTGTTGGATGCTGCCCAGAGCCATGACCAGACCACAGGATCCCATAGCATCTCTTGGCTTCTGGGTCCAAGTGAACCACTTGTTCTCTCCCTGGTGTGTGTGTCCTGCATACCCCTTATCCAGCCTCATATCCCAAATCCTGGGGCACCCAGCACTGCGGAGGGAGCCAACACACCTTAGTCTCCCAATCTAAGCACAACTGTATTAATTTCTGTGGTTTATACGTACTTTCTAAAAATATAAATAACTACTATCAGCTGCTGGGTCTACAGGGCAGCACAGCAGAGTGCTAATGAGACCTGCTCCTTGCTACCAGTTCAGCTCTGTGTGGGCAAATAGGTGTTAAACTGAATTTTAATCTGCTGGCAACGAACATCTTATTATATAGCTGTGCCTAAGGGCTCGGCAGGTTTGTGCGCCACACACGGTGTGTTCAGGTGGAAGCTGAGCTTGTGGGTGAGGATTTAGGAGAGAAAAGACAATTCTCAGTTTCTGTTGACTGCCAGCAATGCAATGGAGACTGAAGCTCTTTTTCTCCACCATCTACACGTATATGTACTACTTGCTGGGATGAGCACTAGCTGGAGGATATTTCTGTTTTGATGGAGAAGTGGAGAGAAAAAGAAGGAAAAGAAGTGTCAGCCCCCCAAATGTGCTGCATAAAAATGTGCATACACCAGATGCTTGTACCACAAACTGGTGGTCCTGCCAGCTCTCCTTTGCTATCCCAAGGATATCAATTGGAAAGGAAGATACAAGGGACACAGGTCTTTCCTCTTGTTGCTTTTATCAGGCTTATTTTAATCTGCTTGCCTAAATTAGCCAGAGGTGCTGTTAGTCAGCAGCACAACGCCAATTTCTGTGAGCAGGGCCTTGGGGCTTTCTATCCTTTATCTGAAGAAAGGCACATTAGCATGAGAGATACACGGAGTTTATTAGGTACTGCTACTTCATGCTTCTCTCCCAGCGCTATTAGTAATCCAGTCACCAGCTCCTGTCTCTCCCCTTGTTCTACAATTTCACACACTCCTGCTATTGTGTCTGCTGCATTTCTGATTCACAAAGCTTCTTCCTTCAACTTCAGATCACTTTTGCAGAGTAACTCCTGGTAAGGAAATATTTTTTAACTATTTAAGAAGACTATGGCCAGTGCAAGTGTGGGGCAACTGATGTTTAAGGGGAAAGGAATAAAGAGAGTTTTAATATAAAGAGAACCCATCAAATGTTCTTAAAAAGCAATTGCTTAAGATGTTGCACAAGTGACTTACTGCACACATCTGTGGTTTTTTAAATTGTCTTTTATGTTTTTCAACAACATTTCAATTAAAGCCTTTATTAGCAAGTGCCTCATTATAAAAGACTGTCATTTTTTATTATTTTCTACTTCATAATTTCTACAAGTGACTTTCTACAAACGTTTTGCTCTAAAAAAGGTCATTCTGGGAGAAAGCGAGAAGGAAGTAACAGTGTTAAATCAGTCAAGCAAAAGGTGCGATGTGAGGCATAGCTTGTTTTAATGAATTTTTTTCACTAAGTGCATCTAATTTCTGGTCACAGCAATTTTGGTGTATTGATTTCCAGCCCCACACTTGCCTGGTAAACAAGATCTCATCACAGGCCCTGGTTTGTGTCAGTAAGTCCTTTCTGCTCAGGCAAATCAAATATTTTAATCTCCAGGTCCTCACAGGTTTTGTGCTCAATTGCACGCAAGCCTCTAAGTGAAGAGGCTCCGAGCTGCAGACGCAGGGCTGGGGAGGGCAGAGACTGAAGGTGCTCACGTCCCCATTAACGCTCGGGAAATGGTGGCTCCTTACCCCAGGCCGTGCCAGCTGTTTGCAGCTGCACAGCTTCTCCCTTTGCACCTGGGCAGTGTCAGCCTTGACTTGTGCCTGGGCTGTAGGACAGGGGGCAGGAGAAAGGCTGGCTGCAGCAGCAGGATGCTCAGGGCAGGCCAAGCTGTGCCCTGGTTCCCAGGTTGCTGTAAGGATGGCTCTCCTACCTCCAGCTCCCTCTGTGCTCACACCTAGGCTGCTGGGCTGATGAAGTCCTAGCCTTCGCTTTTTCACAACACACTGAAGACTTTATATAATTTTCAGACATAACAATCAAGCCACTGAGCAACTGGACCCAAAATTTTAAATTTAGATCTGATGGGGAGGTAAAATTCTGAATACAAACTGACTGCTGCTGCTCGGTTGCTTGTGGATTTAGGTTGCTGTCTTTAGGTGCCTTTGCAGGTTGCTCACAAAATAACATAAGCTATAAGAAAAACCTCCATACAACCTCAAAAAATAAGAATAAGCTCATGTTACCCCCAGTTTAGCCCATCAGTCACCGCTCTTCACCATTCCTGTGGCCAGCTGCCCCAGTGACTATACTGTGTGTACCGAGCCAGTGCTGATGTCTCAGCTGTGAGTAACACCCAGTAAGGGAGCACTGTATATATTTAAAGTGTGTAAGGACCCAGCAGATGTTGTGCCAAGACTGGTATATAACATTTTTGTGCCTATCTAAGATCTCCTCCTTGGAGTATTTGCTCTTGAGTGTTGTATAACACCTTTCCTTCTGCACTGACCTCTGAAATAATGTGCATCAGGAACGTCATATTGTCAAGAGAGCCAGGCAGCAGCTTGGGAGTTGGTATAAGGGCACATGAATAATGGCATTATTTCCAATCAGAAAATTGCTAAATTTAAGTCTATTACTGAATCCAACAGAACACTGTGCAGCTTGGTACCTTATGCAGGGTGTGCACATACATAAAATTATGTTCGTAAGAGGAATCAGTAAGGTTCGAAGAAAAAGCTGGAAAAAATCTCCACAAGCATGTGGAAGGGAATATTAAATATTTAGTGATATTTTTAGCTGAACTCTTGATTTAAAATTCTTTTTACTCTAAATATCCTTCCCTAACAAAGTGAAATAGTAAGCTACAACCTGAAAAAAACGCCCAGGGATGGGAAAAATTCTTACCAGGTTGGAGCTGGTTTTGCCTTCAGCTGAGATGTTTCGTGCAGGGCAAGGTGAAATCCTTACACCTGCTAGATCCATAGACACATAACAGAAAGGGACAGACACAATCCTTTATTTAAATCTAACCCCTGTGAGGCTATTGGTGTGAGCAACAGAATGTGGAGCAATTGTGTGCAGCTGAACATAAAATTCCTTAAAATAATCCTTCCTCACACAACTGCCACCAAAAGTACTGTCAGCAAAGGAAACTGCTCTGCTGCTGCTGCTGCTCTGCTGAGTGGGGATGGTTCCCTCTTCCAGCACCTGTGAGTAAATGTGGCATCACTGGGTCTGTTGCAAGCAAGCCTGTTAGTACCTGTAAGGTGACTGTCTGTGCCTTAGAACAGAGAAGCAATAACCTGCAAAATTAAGACAGTGCAAATTCTAACATTTCCCAGGAGTGTCTGGCTTTGCAGCTTTAGCAGTGCTGGTACAAGGCAGGGTTGGTTTTTTTTTTCTTTTATGGTAATACATTTGATTCAGCATTTACAATCAGGAAGTTCTAAAAGTAATGATGCCAATTCATTACCAGAAAAAAAAATTGAAATGGGGCTTTCCTATCCAAACAGCACGAAGATGAGCCAAAACTAGTAATGACAGTGGTGGTTTCTGTCTTGTGTTCCTATGGTCAAAAACAGGAAGCTGTCTGACATTGATAAAACAGCTCTTGAAAAGTTGTCATCAAAGGTCTAAATTATTCATTTGAATGCATCGTTACTAAATGCATACTAAACAGGAGCCAGGCTCTTAAAAGACAAGCTAAAAAATACTGGGTTTGCATGTTTTCTCTTTGTTGATTTTTTCTACAGTGGAGAGGGGAAGAGTAATGATGTGCTGGTTTTTACGCTGCATTAACTAATTATAGACATTAAAGGCGAAAAACACCTATTATTTTATTTAAATCTTCCCCTAGCTGTTGTCATGGCTGACAAATCCAGTTCTTTTTAAACACAGTTTTGCAAACTGCTCTCTCCTTGTACGAGCATGCTTCACAGCACAAAACCACCAGAAAATAATGAGTAATGTAATTCCCTTACCTGTCTAGGCCATGTGTCCTTGCAACTTCAAAGGTCACGGAGTTGAGAGATCCTCTGCGAGTGATGCTTTTATTTACTGTAAATGGAGTTTTCTCTCGCTCTCATCCACAAGCCCCTCTCCATCAGACTTCTCCCGTAGCGTCTGCAAAACACAATGCATCCAGCGTGAGCACATGCTGTGTTGCAAAGGTAGAATCACATGGAATCACCTGGATTTTATTAAAAGAGGAGTCCAGGTAGACTCACAGTGATAGAACGCTGCATGTGTGAATGTTTTCGCTTTCGTACTTTACACGCGGTGCCAATATTGGGGGGTGGGAGGTGACAAGTAATGTATTTTTCACTATCCCAACCGTTTTAGCTCTAAAGGGAAATCATGCAAAAAGCAGGCTAGCAGAAGTCACTCATTGCATGAAGGGTGTGGAATAAATAATATACTTAATTACGGCACTTAGAAAGGGCTTTTTATATGCTAAAATAAAAAGAGGATTTGACCTCAGTCTAGGGTGATGAAATATGAGCACAGATCTCACTAAATAACTAAGATCACCAATATGGGCCCATTTACATGTTCTCAGGACACCTATGCCCTGATTCCTGCAGGCTTAGGCAGCTTCCCTTGGTAGCAGGACAAGCTGGCTGAGAGCACCAAGGTCACCCAAGGCAGCGAGGGAGGTGATCTCTCATGTTATGGGATTAAAACCCGACTGAGAGAAGGGTGACATCAACTATTTCCCCGTTCCCCTCTTCCTTTTCAAGTTCCAGGGGATGAGTTTCTTTCTAGGGGTCAACAACACCCTAAGACCAGTTCAGACAAAACACCTAAGCCGACAGCTCACACAGCCTGGGGACTTGTTTTTCCTTTTTGCAATGTCGATGTGACCTTTTGCATCCATCATCCTGGGTAAGGAAGGGCCGAGATTCACCCTGTAACTGAAGCTCCCGACTGCTGGCAGCCTTCGGGACTAAAAGCAGGGAGCTTTAATACAGAAAGCTTTAATAAATGCAAACAGGCTGCTCTGATCTGATGGGAAAAAGAAATCTCTGAAGTATTACTGCACCCAAGGTTCCTGAAAACACTTCTTGAAACTATTTACTTGGGCAAGCATGTGGTTGCTTAAGTGAAGGGGACACATCAAAGCCTAATTTTGTCAGTTCTTGACTTTTTAGTACCTAAGAACTCAGGATGAATTAATACCGCAGTAGAGGAATATGACTTCTGCACTTCTATGTTTCATTATGTTAGCATAGCATTAAAGGGAATTATTTTCTGGTTTTGATTTTGGGTGTATTCCCTTGTTCACATGTAAACGTGAGGCAGAACTGCACCATTTAATGGCTAAGAAAAGAAAGGCAACACCAAGAAAGCCGGTTTCTCACCTATGTCTGATTGCCTGGAGTTCTAAATTAATTATCCCTCTTAAGGGAAAATGGATGTTGAATGGGGAATAAAGCACAGCTGTTGAAGCAGGGTATAAATAGGAAAAGGTTGTAGAGGGGGAAAAAAAGGTGCACTTTGAGCTAGACAGATTTGTAAGGCAGCATTGCTCTGGATTTGGACTATCAGGATGAATTCAGCACGGACGTAATGGACACAGCAGAGCTTGGGTGAGATGCCATGGGACAGCCCTGCTCTGCAGCCCATGGGATTTCAGACAGCAATATCCCATATAAACCTATTTATGTGGTTAGACAGACCATTAGTTTGATAATATTCTTGGACAACACTTTTGGCACTGTATTGCTCCTGTTTAATCTCAGTCAGCACCAACCACTTAAAAAGTCTGTATAGTTTACCTAAACTGAATTAAAACAGGCCTTTTTCATTCTGGGAAAATAGTTTTTGTTTCTCTCTTGGTGTCTCACTAGTCAGAGCTTCTGAATCACCGCATGAAAAGAGAATCAAATGTAGGCCAAGCGATTAGCAGAGTTGAACAACGCTGGATTCTTCAATTTATGGCTCCCCAGATATGAAAAAAGGAGAGGGAAAGACTCGCAAACAGGGAAATTTTTTTTTTTTAAAGCATGCAAATTTTGGGGAAAAAAAAACTTTAAAGGCTTAAAATAGTCTGTGAAAATTGTACCACTGAGTTTCATACTAGCTTCTGAAGCAAATAGACTTTTCAGAACTGGAGAAGTTCACGTTGTTTACATACGAGTGTCTCCCTTCCTTTCTGCCTGTCGAATGTTTGCTAATCTATTACCCACCTTAAAGAAAGCTTCCTGTTCCTCCTTGGAATCTAAGCAGAAAATCAATTAACTATAGTATTAATGAGGCCTGATTACAGGTTTTCCCCTGCCTGTTGTCTTCACCTCCCTTTTCTGCCATTATTTAACTAGGCATTCCGGGCATACGAAAAATCTTATCTATTCCTTTCTTTCATCAAACATTGCTGATTGGAGTTCCCGCTTTTATGACTTCCCTGATAAACATAATTTTAGATTAGAGTGTTTGGAACAGGCCACCTTAATGAGGAACTGCTGGAACAGAATTTCGTACTAGCATTGTCAATGCTCATTAATGGTGTTTATTCGGGATTATTTGTGATGGAGATAAATTCTAGGTTTGGGGGCTCCTTCTTCCTTATTGGCATACAAAACATCTTCTGTGATATTCCTTCGTGGGATATGTGAAGAAAGACGAGGTTTTTCTCCTTATGAATCGTGTGTGTCCTATGAATCCAGCACAACTCAAAGTCATCTCCTGGGGTCAGATTTCCAAGTCATTCCTTTACTCCTGTACTGGATTCCTTTATGAATCCAGCACAACTCAAAGTCATCTCCTGGGGTCAGATTTCCAAGTCATTCCTTTACTCCTGTACTGGATTCCTTTATGAATCCAGCACAACTCAAAGTCATCTCCTGGGGTCAGATTTCCAAGTCATTCCTTTACTCCATGATGTGGTGGTACCACTTTGCCTTTCAATGCCAGATTGGGAGCCTTGTGGCACCTGCTTGGGAGGGAGATGGCAAAGGCTGCAGTTTGTGCTCGGGATAAGGGCTTTGCACCTGGATACAACCCTGCAGCTGCTCCATCTGCTTCAGGCTGTCATTGATCAGCTGCAGCTGAATTACATTCCTGGCTCAGGAGGTGCAAATCTCGCTGCTTGACCTCAGGTCTGGCATCTGGACAGGAAATTGTCTCCCACGTAGAAGATAGTATTGGGATGATTTGGGTTATCTATCCCAATATACAGGTCCCAGCCTGACTAATATGAATTATCCACACTTTATGCCTCTGGCAGTCTTTCTTCTGCTGAAGGCACAACAGAGTGCCAGCAGGTCTGTACAGGTTGATCAATAAAGGCTTTTGGCACACGAACAGGCTCTGGAGAAGGAAAGGAGAGTACTTCTGCTCTAGGCAAAGCCATCCTCTTCCAAACTTTGTGCATGAACCCAGGTCTTTGACTGGAAAATTGCTAAAGCCTGGACTAGCAGGTGGTGTTAGCACAGATTTGGACCCCCGGAAGAGCTGAATGAAGCATGAAGAAGAGCAGGGATGGGGAAGGAAGGGAGCAGAGGAATATGTACCGGTACACGAGGATTTCAGGTTGTTTCTTTAGGGAGGCCAGCCAAAGGAGGCAAGCCAAGCCAGCCTGCTCCTGCTCCTGAATTGTGAGCTGAAAACTCACGGCATGCCCAAGGCCTTAGGCTGGAAAAGGGTGGTTACAGGACTGAAGAACGCCCCAGTGTGAGCAGTATTGTTCTCGCTTTTTGGGACAGGAGCCTCTTTCAAGGCTGTAATTCTGTCAGTATTCAAGAACTGCAGCAGAGGGCAAGGAAGCAGGGGAACAGGGAAAATATCAGAGACCAGGGACGCTGGAGGAGGAGGCTGAAGTCTGATGCAGCAACACTGCAGCACAGGGAATTGAGCTGGGAGAGCTCACCCTGGGCAGGAATTGCAAGACATCCATGCACTTCCAGAGAACAAATAAACACGATTGCCATCACCCATGAACACATGCACTTGTTTTCTTCCCCCATGGTATAAAGACCTTTTGTAACTCTTTAATTTAAACCAGTGAAATTGGAGCAACATAAAATTAATTTCTCTGGGTCCTGTTCTGTAAGCATCAATTATAATGTCTAATCTACATGAAGTGCTGCTAAGTTTAGTAACCAGCTCTTTATTATGCAGCACCCAAAAGCATTCAAATATATTCACATTAAGATGTAAGATCATACAAACATTAATTGTAGAAACATCCAAATGTTAACAGTTG
The DNA here is from genome assembly GCA_013398955.1 of Callaeas wilsoni. Classification (NCBI taxonomy): domain Eukaryota; kingdom Metazoa; phylum Chordata; class Aves; order Passeriformes; family Callaeidae; genus Callaeas; species Callaeas wilsoni. Next base: position 9,824 of record VWPU01023972.1, on the reverse strand, counting down.
GTTTTTTTGCCTCCTAAGGCTATAAACAGCTATTTTGATAGGATTGCCATGTTCCTCTAAAATGCACACTTTCAAAGAGAAATGTCTCAATTGGAGCTTTGCTTGACAGTGGGCACAAAGCAATGTACTGTCAGAAAGGAGAGAAAGCGTAGAGGACTAGCCTTTAGTTATGACAATGACATTGGAAATCAAGGTTTGATGCCTGCTGTGAAAGAGTTTCACTTGGTGGCAGAGGAACGAGGGATGCATTGCTGCGAAATAATTTATGCTCTCAATTAAAAATTTACTCAACACCTACAGCTTTTGCCTGAGATATGGCTGGGAAGAAAACCCCTGGAAACTGCTGCCTCTCCTCCAAGGTCATGAAACTTGTCATTTAAAGGTATATTCGATTTTGTTCTATATTTGACACTTTATTGGCCTCTCAATTGGCTTTGGAATAAGATTGTGTATTCTTTTGACTTCCTTTTCAGTTTTCTCTGCAGTCCAATGGTTTTCTTTCCCCTGTAGCAGATTATTGTGTACCTTTTTCTTCAGTATTACAATTTTTGCCATCTCTTATCATTTACTGTGTCTTCTCTTTCTTCCTTGTTATTATTTCTTCTTCTGTGTCCATTCCTCTGCTTGTGCTGATTTCTTTCCCACAAAGGTATTCTTTGCTGTCATAGCTCACTTGTTAGTCTCTCTCTTCCTTCACTTTAATTCACGTTCAATTCTCCTGGCTCTATTTTCTTGTTTAGGTGCCTCAAAAGGACCACTGAAACAAATCATAACAACAACAACAACAACAACCACTGTCCAGAAAATGAAAGGAATAATATGGTACATAAACTCATGTCAGCAAAGATAAATAATTTTAAAAAAAAAGGTGTGAACATGGAAGAAATAACCTAATCACTTACTTACAGCATTTTTGACTTTGTATGAAAGAAGAGCTGGCACATATTGTAATACAAAATGTCATAAGGTACAGTGCACCTGGGCTAGGATCATGGCATATTCCAAAGGATGTTTTCAGAAGGCATTTTGTATCACTATCTCTTTTTCTTTTGGTCATTTGACCTTTCAGTAGGTCATGGCTGGTGAGGCTGCTTCTGTCTCTTCTTTTGTACCTTAAGTTTATGATCCTACCCCTCTCCAACAACTTGGAGGCAAGAGAAAAATGACATTACAAGAAACTATTATGCAAAGAGCATCAGGAAGAAGTAACAGGTTTTAACAGTATGGACCATACCTTGGCATAACAACAAACCTCATTCATCATTCCAGAATCATTTACTTTTCATAGTGGTGAATTATCCCTGCATGAGTTGTGCCTTCATCTATTAGTTAAAAGTCATGTTGTAACCTAAAAACTTTAAAATTAAATAAATAACTAAATTACCCTTACAGTACTGGAATAGCTGAATTGCAAACAAACAAATGAGCAAAAAAAGACTCCAAAGCTTTCCAGATGGCTGGTTCCCACTGATGTACATTTTTTTTCTCTGGAGCTTCAAAACATGTTTAAATTATGAAATTTGGTGTGATTACAAGAACTTGGCAAGCACTCATTAAGGTTTTAGTCTGAGGAGTGATACTACAGAGCTGGAGAAGAGGAGATGAGCAATTTTGGAGCTGCATGGCTGTTCTTGTGTGTGCACGGCATTGTCAGTGTGGCTTGTGGAGCTCAGCTCTCTGGTTCCCAGGGTCTGACTTTTTCATGTGCTGCCCTCCTGCTGCTTCCTTGGGCCAAATCCATCCTCAGCAGAGCGGGTGAAACTGGTGAAATTGCATCAATAATTTATTTGACTTCATTTGCTCAGAACTGCTTGCTTGGCATGCCCTGTGCTCTGTCCCCAGCTTCTGCCGAGCCCAGGTGACTTGGTACCTGTCTCTGCTCCTCGCAGCCAGTGAGTGCCTGCTCTCGCTGCTGCAAATCCCTCTGTGCTGCTGGGACAGACCCACTGCTCCACAGGGAGAGCCCCTGCCTTTGCTGGGACAGCAGAACGTGGGGAAAGGCTTGTGGGAGGCAGCAGTAGCAACAGATGAGGGGAATGGGAGTGAGGAGGAGTGGAGGATGACAGAAAAGGAAAGACAGAAACAGTGTATTTACTATCTGTTTTGAACACGTTCTGAGGCTGGCAGTGTCGAATTTTAAAGAGTATCCCACCCTCCAGCTTGGGATCAAGCTGACAAGCAGGATCAGGCCTTGTGCTCCAAGTGCAGGGGAAGCACACCCCACTGGGGCAATGGTGGGGACGAAGACTGGTGAAGATTGTACCTCTCCCAGCAATTCGTACTTGAGAGAAGCAGGAATCTCTCTTTGCATGTCAGGTCCTCCTGGCTGCAATCACAAGAGCTCCTTTCCAGGTCCTTCAAGCCCATCCCCTGTCAGCTCCTTAGAGCCAGAGGATAAAAAACCCTGTCACAGAACCTGAGGAGAAATCCAACACCTCCCTATTGCAAGCCTGAGCAAGGCTGCTAGTAAGGACACCACGTTGTTTTTCTGATGCAGCTTGTTGTCCAGGTGATGTTTGAAGGATGTGCCTCACCAGTCTGATACTAGAGACTGCTCCCATCTTGATGGCAAGGGCAGATTGGTCACTGATACCTCAAGATCCACAGTTATGGACAGTGTTACCACAGGGAAAGGAGGGAGCCAAAAAAACCCCAACCCAACCAACCAAAGAAAACTCCAAAAGTGGCTTTGTAGTAAAAAAAAGTTACCTCTGGAGTTAGCAAGAATATTATATTACAGCATTGTTGTGTATCGAGTGTTGCTGCAGACAGTCATTCCCTGCTCAGCACCAGACAATAGACAATCTGAATAGACTCTGAATAGACTCTGAATTATTCAGCTGTAGTTTAATTATTCAAGAAGAGGATGTGGCAACGATTCATGTCAAAAGGAGGGAGGAGGAGGGTAACTGCAGTTCCCCTGTGCTAACCTGGTGGACCTTGTGTGATCCTCACCTCACTGGTCTCCAGGGACTGACTGCTTTGGCAGGGCACTGGTGTTGCATTCGTGCTGCCTGAGTAAGTGCATGCCCTGCAGCAAGCAGGTACATAAGCATTCAAGTGACCAACCTGCTCTGTACCTATCAAAGTGTGGTTTGCTGTCTGCTCCTCGGATTTATTGCCAAAAGACAGTTCCTTTGGGGCTCAACCAGCTGCTATCTCATGCATTTGTGGACTCCTGCCATGTGTCACTGTCAGTATATGAATTAAAAACAAATGCTGGAGGTACAGTGAAGAGATAAATAACAGCATAGCAGGAGGAGATGTGCTTAAGCCCACGCAGTGGACTTGGTGTGACTCCTTTCTAATAACTGACTGTCCGTCAAGTCGTGTAATAACCTGCAGATGGCTCAGCAGTGGGCGGCATTAATATCCTTGGGCCCCTCTGGCACACGGGTGCCCTGCCCTGTCCTTCCACCCTCTCCTTTCAGCAGCAGACAGCCTTGCCCCTTGTTGCTGTCAGGTGAAGAGCGCAGCAGGAACTCGCTGTCACACAAAACACGGCTGGCTGGCTCCCAGGGGACTTGTCCCCCTCCCCTGGCTGGGGAGCAAAGACAGGCCTGACTTTTTGCAATAGTACCAGAGCAGAAACATGACAAGTGGCAGAAGAATTGAAATATCATGGCTATTCAGACAGCCTGCTGATGTGATTTTTTTTTGTTTATTCACTGTTCTATCCAGAATCATGGTTTGACTACACACACTGCCATTTTCAAGGGCCATCCCTGATGTTGAAGCAGTATGGAAAGCCTCTGGATACACCACACGCATGGACACTTGCACTGTACAAATACAGACTCAGGTGACATCTAAATGCTTTCTGTACCTTAGTAAGATTGATGACATCATCCAACAACACAGACAACGTTTGAGAAAGATAAAACAACCTGAGCCCTGCAAAAAGGAAGAACAGGAACATGTCTGTAGGAGGGGAAACACGCAGAGTCATGTTACTGGTTAAGTAACTTTTCCTAGAAGATCTACCGGAAAATACAGAGAAGCAGATAAAGAAAATGTGTACAGACATCTGGAAGGGACCTTCCACTGCAATCAGTGTCATACAATCCATGATAAAAACACAAACCCCACCAGCTGAAGAGTCCCTAGACTTCACAGTTTACGTTGAAGGGCTAATGCAAAAACTTCCTGCTGCTGTTAGAGGGCAACTTTGGATTTCCCACTGAACTTCACTGATGGTGAATTTACCTCCATCATTATAAATAAATCAATCACAAGTGGTTAGATACTAGGAAAATGGGTGTTGAAAAGCATCTGATGGGACGGAAAACAAAGGACTGTCAACCACTGAACTAAAAGTTACACAGGAAGGTTCATAAGTTGGACTGCTTTTGTCTTCTGTGACTTCTTTAAAGTCTTTCTGTAGACAGAAAAATCCTGAACTGAAAAATTCTTGCATTTTGCATTAATATTTAAAGCAGAGTACTTCTGAGTGAGCACAGATTTGTTACAGTTTATTAATAAGTTTTCTTTTATGATTTTCAAAGAGCATTTTTTACATAACCTGCTTGTTTTTCTATGCATCACTTACAACACTGAGTGCTGTTGTTGCAGCCTCGTTGTGCCGATACTCTTACGATTTCCTTGAAGGCAATGCAAACCCCCTTCAGCTCTCCTGAACACTTGAGGCAAAAGTCAACTTGATTTGCAGCGCTGCAGACACTCAGCTGGAGGGAGGGGGAGCAGAAGCAGGTTTGAGAGCTCGGCAGGCAGCCTGAGTCTCATTGGCCACGTAAATACATGGAGGGTGAGGCTGGAGGTGAAATGCACTCTGTCATACACTGGGTCAGTGGGGCTTTGTTCTTCTACAGACAGGAATGAGGAATGAGCTCTGAAAAGTGAGAAAGGAGCCACGGGGCTCCCTCCTTGGGCTGCTGAACCTAGCCCGTAGTGAAGTCTGGCAGCAACAAATCTTGTTCAGGTCACGGTGGGTGGGGACAGAGATGCTGATGAAGGACAGAGCCCCTTGTCTCGCACACACAAACCACATAAACACTGACTGGCTCCTTGTCTGAAAGGCTCAGTGGTACTGTGCTAATTTTGATACTGATGCCATTTCTTTGGAAGGTGGAGATACTGGTACCTTAAGAGATACAAAAAGTATTGTTCAGTGCTAAATTTAATTCCTTGTCATTAAACCAGGCAAAGAGAGTCAACGTTTTTTTCCCCTCTAACATCCAAACAGAAAACCACAATCTTATTAGCAGCATTACCCTGAAAGCTCTGTTTTCCTCCCTGCTGCATTATGCAGCTTCTGGAGGAACTCTTCTCAAGCCCTGTGCTTCTGTAGTGCTGCATTCAGAAGACCTGGAGCACAAGCCTGAAGATAAATATATCCCAGCACAATGAAGAGCCTAATTAGCATCCTGAATAGATCCACTATGGCACTCTTGATTAGTAATATTCACTCCTTTTAATAAGAAAGACCTCAAAAATAATAATTGCAATGTCTGTCATTAATATTATATTGTGGGCAGAGGAAAAACATTCCCTTTGTTCCCACTCATCCCTATTATATCAATCTTTGTATGTGCAGCTCCCTGAAAAGCCCAGGAGGAAGCTAACAGTCTTTTTGAAAAATGATCACAGATAATTTTATTTTATAATGAATCAAAGATCTGATACTGGAGGAAATTTTGTTTCTTCAGACAGCCAGCCTTCAGTGAGGTAACCTCAGCTTTTTCTAAATCAAAGCATTTGATGGGATATGAGTGCACAAAACAAAAGTATCACAGCTGATACAAATGACTGGGACCATGGAGGTCTGGAAGAGGATGGTATTTACAAGTGTGGAAAGTTAACAATCTTGGGCAAAAAACCTACCAAAAAAGACAATTGCAAGACTAAAATCTCTTTCGTTTTGCTGTGTCCTGCCTAACCAAAATATTTGTGTAGCTGAACATTTTGGAAGGGAGAGCTGGTAGAGACATCTACAGTTAGAACTGCCAAGACTTCCAGTATTTTGCCAAAATTTTAACTACCAGACTAAAATATTCCAAGCTTGCTGTCTGCCTCAAGCTGCAACAAATTGGCCCAACAATGTTCATAAAAACAGTTATGAAAAAAAACAAAAGTATTTTTAATCAAAATTATTCACCCCAGCTCTTTTTTTTTTTGAAAGTAGACCTGAAATTAGATGTCTGTCTACTTCAGCCTGCAATTTTCCCCTCGAGTGACCATTTGATTGCCTTTTTGCATTGCAGATGCTCAGACCTGGCTGCAGTGTGAGACCTGGAAAATCACTGCTCTAAGTGGATGCTTTGCTATCGACTCTGCTGAGCCCAGTGTTTTCCCCATCAATACCAACCGCAGCACCATTAGTGGCAGATGAGAACACATCCAGCAGAGCCTTGTGGCAGCACGGGCAGCAGCCAAGTTCTCCCTGGGGAGAGTGTGGATGTAAATCCATGCAGCTACATGCACTGGAGCTGCTGCGTACAGCACCGAGCCCAGGTTAATAAACCACATTTATAATGGCAATTAATTAAGCACGTGAAACTTACCTTAGTATTCAATGTCAACATATTTAACTGGAACCCTCCGTGTTGAGAAATAAAATAATCAATGGCCTGACCACGAGGAGGCACAAATCAGTGAGAAGTGCACACAGGTTAGATCAACATAGGATCAGTCAGAGGTTGTCTGTGAACTAATGGCATAGAACCACAGCTTCAACTTTCTCACTGAATTTTGCAGGTTCAGACTCCAATACCTTCCCTGTTTCTATGCCTGTTGCTTGCTTTCAATCGCTGCACATGCTGATGTCCAAGGAAAATTTTGCCTTACACAGCTCAAAAATGAACCACTGAGAATAAACTCCTTTGGGTGGATATTCTAAGACCTAGTGGGGCTGTGATTATAAAATGTCCTGCACCCTTACATCAGAGAAGAAATAACATTGGAAAATCATATTACTTTACCAAAATTTCAGCGTCTTTGGAAAAATATTTTTCACTCTGAATATGCTGCAGCTTGAGTGGGTTCCTGTGAAGGCAGCTCCAGTTTTTTGCTGACTATAATCAGGTGAGGTGGCACTCTACCTCTATGAGAGGCAACCATTTTAAATGCACCAGGTTTCAGCTGATCACTGCAGAGGTTGGGATTGTTCTGCTGTGTTTCCTGTAACATGTTGTTTTCACCTGACATGAACTGTTGGCACGGTTCACCTTTCCCTAAATCTTTTTGCTAAGTCATGAGGGTGAAATCTTTAGCATTTTCATATGTTTGTATTTACTACTCCTGAAGCTATAACTAGCAAATGTTGTCCTGTTAGAAGAAAATGAAACAGAACAGCTGTATGTTGTCCACAGCAAGGCAGCAAGTCAGCCTAAGAACTAGCTGGAAAATCGGAGGTTCTTGGATTCACTCCTTACTTATCCTAACAAGCCAAGTCACACTGACTGCTGAAGCCAGGAGGGAATCAGTGGAGAAGCAAAGATGAAACTCTTGTCATCAGTTGTGCTGTGTTTAGAATTCCAAGTGTGTAAACAGAGTTGTACTACAACAAAATTCACGGAAGTGGGAATTAATCTTGATATGGGGGCCTGACCCAGCCATTTACCACAGTGCGGGGAGTTTCAGACCCTTCGTATGGCCTCACTTTCTATGCCTTTAAACACCTTTTAGTGTGAAGTGCCCTTGCTGTCAAAACTGACATTGTCAGTACCTCTGTTTCCTCACAGACCCAGGGTCCTGACACGGGTTCCTTTGATGACTGCCCTTCTTTCAGTGAACAAGCCAGGTCAGGGAGTGACAGCGGAAGGGGAAGGACTGTTTGCGAAAGAACAAAGAGCAGCTTTTTCTAAGGAAACTATACTTCCACTAATTCTGGGCTGTCACTACTTGCCTGCATTTCATGCAGTTACCCAAACATTTCAGGTCCCTACATTTTGCTTAAACTGTTTTAAGAACAACAATAATGAAGATAATAGGCCTAGTTTTACCTTAGAATAAAATCTCCTTGCACAGGCAGGCAGCCATGACCTATAGTCATGTAGAAGCCATTTTTGGGGAAAAGGAGATAAGAAATCATGGGAAAAGCCAGATAGAGTTATGGACCAGAATAATAATGTCAGTGCTTACAGACTCTGCCAGCTCTAGAGATCTGAAAAGAAACCACACAGGGATTCCTAAGGAGAATCCAATACTGTTTGCTAGCGAGTAACTGATTATGCCTCGCTGGAATTAAAATGCTTTTTTGTTACTACTTATATAATAACTTACTTAATTTACATACAGCCCAATGGCAAAAAGAAAAAACAAATTAAAGGAAAAGAAAGCAATGAAAAGGACATGGAACACTACGTATGTGTACCCATAAATGTATCTATCTCCCATTCATTTAGAAACAAACACTCTGGAACCACAAACAAAAAAGCTCTTCACTAACCCCCGTCCATCTGACATTCAAGCTGATACCCTCCATCTTTAATGGCTGTAATTGCTGCTCCCATATCCTGTTAACTAGATCCCTTTAGCCCTGCCAGCAATACTGGCCTTCATCCAGCTCACGTGCTTCTCATGCAGGTTCCTTTGCTATTTCCTTCCTGCACCTCCTTTGGCGTGATATGCCCACCCCAACTTCGCTGCAGCCTTGCTGCCCTTCATGGATTTCTAAAGCCCTGCCTGTGCCACCGTGCCCGTGAGGAATTTCTAACCGAGGAGACATAAGCAAACACAAACATCTGCTCAACGCAGCACTTGCCTCGGCTTCAGGAACCCCTCAGATGCAGGTCTGCCCTGCTGACAGGCTGTCCCTGGAATCACATGTCATCCTTGCTGTTGTTCTCAGCTCCCCCTTTGCTTACTTCTTTGATAGGAGTACGGTGGCAGCTCTTGAAGCCAGATTTTTTTTTTTTATCACGTCCTAGTACTGGTAGTGGAATGGGGGCTCCCATTCCAAGCCTGGATTTGTGCAGTTTATGGTATAGGATAATATAGCTTGAGATCTACTGCATTACTACTGGCTCGAGTAGTCCATGGCAATGCAACACCCTTTTTGTGACTAGAAAAACTATTTCAGATTTTTTTCTCCTTTTTCCTCAATTCACCTTGGATGACGCTTGCTGTAGCTTGCTGCCTCCCTGGACACCAGCTCTTGGTGCCGGTGTCCCTTCGCAGCGGTCCCACATGTCCAAACTCCACAGCTCACTAACAAAGTCCAAGAGGGCAGCAGGCTGCAGGTGAACAGGGATGGGGAACCTGCTTCGGCTGTAAAGCTCAGCACTTTGTTTGCTTTTGTGGGCGTTTCACGTTTGCTCCTTGTTGCGGGGCAAAACATTCCTCGTGAAACCATGAGGGGAGAAGGAAAGCTGAGACCGGGCACATGGTCACAGAAACAGGGGAGCACAGGGAGGGCACAAGGTACAAGGGCAGTCCATGGCAGTGGTTTGTAGACAGTCATGGGCTGTGAAAGGGCTCGCCAGGGGATATCAGGAGAGGGAATCCCGCGCTCCAGAGCGCCCGTGCTGCCTGTGCGCTGAGCTCCTCCACGGCTCACTCCAAACAAACCTCAAGGAGTCCAACCGTAATTTTGAGACGAAAACTGCGAGACTTTGGGAACCCTCCAGCGGCCTCCGCAACATCCCCTTTCTCCCGTCGCCTGCGTGGAAAGCGGCAGGCCTGGCGGGAGCCCGGGAGCACACGGGGGAGGGGGGATTTCCTCCTCGCCCTTTTGCAATACGTGTAGTAAACAGAGGCGCGCCGGCGCGGGCATCCTCCGGGGGCACGTGTGCGGTACCTGCGGGCGCCGGGCAGCGCCGCGGTGCCTCCGCGCCCGGGGCCGTGCGGGCGGAGCTCCGCGCCCG